>JAQFXW010000037.1:0-28695 GCA_034693945.1 Dendrobaena attemsi | reverse complement strand
GCCTAAGTGCTGGAACACTCCTGGTACGGCCAAGCCAGGAGTGAGAGGGTCAGTCTTATTTATTCAACAAACCCGAGTCAAACAACACATTAGAGAAGCGCTATTAGCAGCTAACAGAAACTTTAAATAATTACTGTCCTATGTGAGGATTGAACCCGGGTTGCGATAATGACTTCTCAGCTAATCGGCCAGCCGCTCTCTCCGCTGAGCTATGGACCCCCTAAAGGCACAGTAAGTAAGGTTAAGATACAAAAAGTACAGGTAAGGCATAATTACGGCAAGGAATATTAATTCAAGGTAAAAATAAGGAATATTAAACAAAATTAATCTAATAGCAGCATAAATGTATGGTACAGAATTACAGAAAGGTAATATTTATTAGGGCAAGGTAAAATAAGGAATATATTGAAGTCAGATCAGGTAAAATAAGGTAAATGCAAAGCATATATATGTACTGGCTCAACAATTCTTTTTATATTTCACCATTCATATTTGTATTCTGATGGAGCATTTATCTACCTCGTGAAAAACAATAAAACCTTGGCTCTCCTCAGTACTTTTGCCATCGATGATCAATACATGACCTCAACATAGGCTAACCATCCCAAAAAAGATGCTATCCATAATTTAACTAAAGTTGATAGATAACAATAATAACAACAATAATAATCTGCTCCAGATAACAGAGTCCATCCGCACAATTAATATCCAAAGTTATAATAAGGTTCGATTAGAAAATCGAAAGACGGACCATTGTAGAAGAGGAACTGCAGATCATACGGTGCAATGTTTGGAATGTCACACTTTTCGAGACTGAAGCGCAGTGTGTAGGTTTGTCCATCCTTACCAGGGGCACTTTCCTGAATATTGATGTTCTACAAGAAAATCATCAAAAGAATGTTTTGTGTTCCATCCATTTGTACCAGAAATATGTCAACCCCGCTTGACTGTTGTGAATTCAAAAGTAGATCAGAATATAAGCCAGACCTGAGTGAATAATTATTTAAAATGCTTCCAAATTTCTATGCAGATTAGATGAAAGATTTAATTAACTTGGACTCGGTTAAATATTCGCCTTAATTTGATAAAATTGGAACCTTTCTCAGTAAGATTGAGATTTATGCACGGATTAGTCTAAAACAAACTTTAACCAAGATCACAATTTAACATTACACTCAGCTTATGTCAAATCAGGACCTAGATTAAAAATAAAGTAAAATGCACATACGGCTAAAGACCATCTGTACCTGGACAACTGCAGATCCTCGACTGAGAGTAATTCGGAGGCTGGTCGTGTTTCCTGTCAGCTTGGGAAGTTCTGATGTCTCTGATGTATCAACCAATTCAGCAAGAACTTTTCCAGAAACGTCAAAGCCAGCTGCGTTATCAAATCTGTCCTGCAAGAGACAACAAATAAAACAACGTAGTAAGATGATGAAGACAAACATACTAAAGATAACGAAACAGATAATGAAACAAAAATGAATGAAGTTACGCATCTAAATATTTGTACAGAACCCATTGGGAACCTCTCAGCAGCATCGAAACACACTTTGCATAGTACAGATATACACAAAACTTTATACCTTAAGATTAAGGTAAGGTGAAAAGTAACAGTTAAATCGAGAAATGCGATGAATCAAGGCTGGTAGAGATGAAAACATTGACCATGATGACAAAGACGAAAAATTCATTTCTTCACTGCTCTGGTGTGGGTCAGTCGAACTGAATGTGAAGTGTGGGAGAAAATGTGAACGAAGGGTGCAACTTGCCTCGTGCAGTCATCCCGCGTGGTCCACTCCATTGGATTACAGACCTAGAAACACTGCGTAACAGACCGCCATGTCTCAGTACCTCTGGTGACAGATGATAACGATGATGATGCTGTCATTAGAATTAAATGGTCTGTTCACCTTGAGAAGAAGCTGCATACTTCGGACCAGCGACCGGCTAGCACTGCTCTTGGAATTGGACACGGTTGGCATACCAGGCAGCTGGAGAGGCGCCAACTTCACTGGAATACCTGGAGTGAGTTCAATCGAGATCTAAAACCAATCAGCAAATAAATCCATCAAATCATTTAGTAATAACCTATCAAATATCAAGCCACAAGTAATTAAGTCTGAGTAGCCAAGAATGGTTAGATAAAGCCTGATTATCAGAAATTAAGTCTTATCAGACAACTCTTGCTTATCAAACATTAGAAAAGACTTGATAACCGAGAACTGATATCATCGGTCATGAACCAATTATACTCAGACATTGATGAGAATTTCAATCAAATCAATCATTTGATAACAACCAATCAAACAACAGTTACACTTAATTTGTTAACGATTGATCAGTGATCATCAAACATTTGAACTATTTCAACACATACAAGACTGCTCGGAACTTCATGCGTTCCATCCGTGTAGACGAAGAGGACGTTGTAGGTGCCTGATTCCTCGGGAGCCCTTCGCTTTCTGAGCAGAGAAAAAGAGAACAATTATTCTAAATCACATTTCCTTGCTAGATTTCATAAATACCTCTGCAGTCTCATCCAATTCTAAAATAAGTCTGTTTATGTCTTTGCATAGATAAAAAAATGGCTGCTGACAAAAAAACCAGGAGGAGGAGAAGGAGGAAAAAGAGGAGTGGAGAATGAGCATGACAAAAGGTAAGTGCTGCAAAAAATGGCTGTCAAATTAAATCTACTCTAAACCAACGCACTTTAATTCAACTCAATTCAGTCTCAAAAGGCATCTTGAACAGAGTGCTTAAATGTACCTGTATGACAGTGTATGTGCTTAAAACTGTATGTTTGGCAGAGTATACGATCTAAGCGTCCCCTTTGCTCAAATACAACTTCACAAGACTTCTTCATCATATTATTTTCATACCTGAAGTAGAACTTTCCTTCACTGGCTGGAGAGTTTTTGTCAGGGACGAACACGAGAGCAAGTAGAGATGGCTTTGGCCCCTCGCTCGATTTCCAGATCTTCATTGACAAGCAGGACACTTTGGCATTGAGGAGCGGCGACTCAGACTCAGTCAGCACTGTCACCTGGAAGTCTAAAAAATGAAACCAGGTGAAAGGTCTTGGCAGATGAAAAACTCTCTCTGAGTGGTAATAGACTTGAAAAGGCGGTTCAGAAATATATGAATGAATAAAATAAATAAATAAAAATGATGCCACTGCCTGGCATGCCGGCTTCATTGGAGGTTTGCCAAAGTTTGGCATAAAGATGTCTTTATGTGGATATCTAGCACGGACTCCCTCTCCATAAAGCAGTGTATACAGTTTAAGATCTCAACCCTATGTGTAAACAGTGTAACTGTCTGTCACACCCTGCTTCAAAATAGTATTGTATTGTATTTAATACTTCAATACCATCAAACTATCATTTCAATCTCTTTTGTCCAGAGGTCAAAGTAGGCCTACCTTTAGGTCAACTGTCCCTCGTATACAGATCAATCCGAAAGCTTTGCCTATTTGTGTTGGGCCCACCGGCTGGAATTACAAGAGCCATTTGTCACTTCCACAGATTCACAAGTCTGTATTATTTGACAGAACATGATCTCACTGGTCTATCCTCAGGAGTGACAATGATGAGTTTATTTCTTGAAGCAGCACTCAATAAGGCCGGAACATAATTACAATATAACTAACTAAAACCAACTTCCATAAACATCTCTGAATGCGCACACACCTGTTAGTATTTCGCCGACGATTGCCTTGGCATTTTTCTCGTATTCTATGTCGAGAGAAACTGGTCTTGTTAGATCCGGTTGGATCGAGATGATGATAGAAGGAGAGAGAACCGTTGAGCGATTTACGAATGCCTTGATGAACATCTCATAGTCACCACTGCAATGCAGGAAGAACAGCAGACGATCAAGCAAATAACGGGTGAATGCAAACATGTCCGATTACAACTCATTCATAGCATATAACTCTTTCAAAAAGATTTCTACTCAAAGGTAGCACTCCCGACCCAAAACTGGACAGACTGTAAACTGTTGTAGAATGTGTCATAGGTAGGAGTCGAAACTCGGAAAGCTAACAAAGCTAGACTTATAAATGTAATCAAAAAATAACTAAATTGTAAAAACAGTGTCCACTGCCCAATTACAATGATCATAAGAAACAAGTCTACTGTTCTATTGGCAAGAATAGAAGTGCCTTAACAAAAAAGCATAAAGAATACTGATGCAATTTTTTCTACATGAATATCTGATTAAATCAGTACAAATAAATGTAAAACAAACTTAAAAACACCAAATATCATAGAGGCAAGTAAAGTTAAAACTAGATGCAAATTACAACTGAAATTAAATTTAATGACAATAGAAGAAGAGCATCCCGTAAGCTGGGCTGGAGCAGCCATGGGTATGAAGCGTCAGCAACCTCACATTGTTAGCTTCGGCATACGAGGGCGGGTGGCCAGTTCTCTCCCTCACCATCTCATCTTACCACTGACAGTGTGCAGTCAGTGTACTCATCATAGCTGAGCTGGCTAAGAGTGCCAGATGAAGCAGAATCTCGAACCAATTTTCTGCCCTGGCCGGGATTTTAACTCCGGACTTCTCTGTTGACAGTCCAGAGCGCTAACCACTGTGTTATCATTGACAATAAATAAATCAAAATACAACAGAAATTAATTTCATGCATCGCAAACTAAACAACAAAATACAACAAAACTGGAAATCAGAAACTCTACATTAATTTTATAAGACAAATGCATGAAATCAAAGTCATTTTCACGTACGTATTTCCAGAGATGGTGAAAATGCCAAAGTTAACCGATCCCTTTCTGTCCGTCTTCAACTGACTGGGAGATGGATTAAGCTGAAATGACAAGAAAACAATAATCTACTAACACAGTCTGATCTAATGTAACAATTGTAACATAGCAATCAATACATATAATGTCCCTAATCACTGTGGAATGGAGGTCCTCTGGAATGCAAGACGTATGGTGCGCCGAAGGCGCGCTAATTACATCCGCAGGATATTAATACGTTGTCTCAAGGCGCAAACGAAAATTATAGTACAGGGTATCCTAATGTAGCGCTGAAGCAGGTTTTTTATAGTCCATATCTTGGGAATATAAGGAGCATCGTGACCTCCCTGCGAGAAATTAGTTCAATCAAACTCACTGACTTCCTGTCGAACGCAGTTTGTACGCTTTATTTCTTTCACCGCTGCCTAATAGAAAAATGGCGCCTATGGGTGGATTTTTATAGTGAAACTACTTTCGGTTTCGCCAATATTGCAGTAATCAAAAGTTCTTCCCAATAACCTAGAAAAAGGTCATATAAAGACGATAATTGGTGGGTATGTTTCTTAATCGAAGAGTTTTAATCGCTTCATTTTCTGCGAGTTTCGCGCTTGAGCGTTTTGAGTTATTTCACGCTTTATTTTGGATTTGCTGTGCTGCATATTTCTTACTATCGCCAATCCCTCCTAAAATGGCTTAAGCATAGACACTAGCGAACATCTGACCTGATAACTTTAAACTGTTACTTTCATTCATTCATTTACCTATATAACCCTTCAATTGAACTACTGAGTCAAAGTACCCAGGACCGCAGAACATTCTTCCCATTAACCTTTTGGAGGGCAGCAGGACATAATCCTGCGTCCAGGCCAATCTACTGGGGCCGGGGCCGTGTACACCACCACATCGTAAGTCTTAGTAGATAATTAAATCGGTCTAGTTAGCGACTTAGAGATAATTCAGTATTCACGATGATGTCTTAGGCCGCCAATAACGACTATTTCTGGTCGACCTGTCAGGGTGGTGTAAGTTCACTAGTCGTTTACTTAGACAGACAAACGGACAAGGACATCAATAACATTTGCCTGGCGCCTGGCAGCCGAGGGAATCTTGTAAACTGCAGTTCCAACGGGCTGCTCCTCCCCTCCGCCTGACCCATTAGCGAGCTGGAAACCGTCAGAGCCTCACCAGGCTGCATGTGATGAACCGCATATGGCATATGCTCAAAATAATACAACCACTCCAATTTGAGGAAATCCCAATGTCACGAATATTGCAAGTTGCCGACTAACTAGTTGGTCTCTTAAGTACCCATCGTGAATACCAAATATAATAAACGACTAAGAATTTGCTACTTAGACGTTAGTAGGCGACTTGGTTAGGAGGTGGTCGTGCCTATCGGCCCTGATCTCCATGCAAGTGCTACCCTTCACCTAACCCCATAACTGTACATTAATTGACCAAGCAACTTTACCTAAGTACCGAGTTACTCCTCCCTATTATTACAAGGTAGTTACAAGTAGTGTTAACTACTGTTATCGAATAGCAGCAGAAGTTGTCTACCTTGAATGCTCCTTCGCGAATGAGCGTCACTCGAACATTTTCCTCCGCTGTTGGATTGTCTGCTTCGTCGCACAGCTGCCCAATGAGCTCACGTGGCAACATTGATCCGCTGCTCACAATTAACGGCTGCACAAAATCAAATCAAATATGGATAAGAAATTTTAGACTACAGCAAACAAGAACTACACACAAAAGAAAATTGTTTCCTAAGTTCATGGAATCTTGTACAATTCAAAACAAGAGTGATTAATCCTTTAAAAATGAGCGGAATTAGTTTTCCATAGAGTCAAGCACAGTTTTCTATAGATTCCAGCGCAGTTAAAGTGTTAACAACTAGATAAAATTCATTAATTTATTCTGGACTATTACATAGCACCCCTTCGAGAAACAACTCAAAAGTGCTCCGACGATGAATGCGGCTGGCCAGTGTTAAATCTACATCCTAAAATTTCTCAACAATTTGATAATGCGCATTATCAGTGTAACGAAGAGACTGTTGAGTTTGCTTGGGGCATGTGACCATAGTAACGGATGGCTCCAGTGTTATCTGGTACATCTGTAACTGAATTGTAAAGCAAGTGTCTTCACAAGACATAAGCACTGCAGCAGAAAAAGGGATAACTTACACTCTGAACCAAGCATTTTAAGACTAAGATAACCTGCCCATTCATTACCTGAGACAGGTCCCAGCCTGGCAGAATCACTTTGGCTGGTGGCCCGGCAACGACCTCAAGCCGTATGTGATCGACCAAAGTTCCCCAGCGAATGAGTAGTTCACGTGTCCCAAGAGCACCAGATTCAAAGCGAATATTGTGAATGTTGAAGCCAGATGTCTGAAACCAAACATAAATTACATGAGTGGTAAAGTAAGACATGTATTACAGTGTATTGCAGTGCAAGTCACTGTAAGAAACAAAAATTATTTAATTCCAGATATTTATATAGCTCCAGGGCTTTAAGAACCTGCTCAGAGGTGCTTCCAGTCCAGGTACGGCTTGAGTGACTTTTATAATATACTAGCAACACAAGCTGAGAGTTTATGTATGGTAACACTAGAGAAGTGAGAAGGTAAACTAAGACATAATGTAAACTAAAGTCAATGTAAGGTAAAATATGGTGAGGTAAATGAGGTTAAACGTAAGATAACCAGAGGATAAAGTATTAAGGGCGTTGCCAATTTAAGAAATACTACCATTGTGTGAGGAATAATCTCGACATTCAGAAACATAAAGTCAGAGATTTGCCATTGTCTAATACATTTTATAGACAATCATAAATCTCTGACTTTATGTTTTTCAATGTTGAGATTATTTTAAAGGCCTCATCGTCGGCGCGGCCGGACAGAGAACAATGATGATGATGATGATGATGATGATGATACATTTTATAGATTTGCAGAGTGCTCCTTTACACGGTCTTTAAGAAAACTATAAACCTGGCCAAGCATCCGGACAGTTTCTTCGACAAGGAGTCCTTCACTGGAAATCTCGAGGTTCTTTAGCACTCCCTTCTCAAACTTAATCAAAACAAAAAAAACAATTACAATTGCATGATACATTACAATTGCATGATACAATAAATCATTATAAGAAAACATGATATGATACGGTCCAAAGTAATGTACTTAATGAAATATAATAGTACTGAGATTAAGAGTCACAATGCAATTAAATGGAGCCAATAAATTAACTTTGCAATATTATGAAGTGAATTGAGTATGGAGAAGCAAATGTACTGTAGTGCAATTAACGTAATGCAATAAATGCAATGTAGCCTACAACTGGTATAAAGCTTCAAAATAAGCATAACATAGCAAACTGCAATGTAATGGGATTAACCAATGACATGTGACAAACGCAACATAGTTAAATTAACAAAACATAGCACTAAATAGTACAGTGTGATTTAAATACTCTGGGTGAGTGCTGCATCACTACTGTAACGTAGTGTAAATGGGCTTGGCATTAATGCACTGCAGTGCAAACAATGAGAAGATGTTACCTTCTTAATCTCATTGCCATGTTTGTCTTTGACGAGAACCAAGATGTCTGCCTCCAGTTTCTCACTCAAACGAACTTTATTGCTTCCACGTAGGATGCACTTGATCTGGGTCGGTTCACCTGGAGTGCCTCTGTTCAACAATAGATCGACAAATCATCAATCAATCAATGAAAAAATCGGCGAATAAATCAATTAATGAATCAGTCAATAATGAATCTGTCAGTCAGTCATTCAATCAATAACCAACCAACCTGACGTTGAATCCGAACTCGACGGAGGATGCATCGATAGACACCTGGCAGTACTTGGTCTCCGTCACAATTGTTGATATCTTGATGTCTGGAAGTCGTCCGGTTACAATCGATTCACGAAACAACTTTGGCGTCCAGTTGACCTGAGCAGAATACCAGTTGAGGTTGCTGATGAAAAGGCACAAATGCTAATCTAATCTAAACTCAGATCTTCTGAACTATCACTGTAATAATGTAAGCAACAATTTTAGCTTCTAGATCTCCAATGTAATAATAAGAACAGTCAACTTCTAAGCTCCACTGTTATAATTAGGCATGAGCCTGAAATCGATTCGGCACTTGTGGGACGAAGTGGTGTAGTGTTGTAGCTCGGTGTCTATCGTCCAAAAGGTTGCGGGTTCGAATCCAACTCAAGTCACTGCATAAAGATCTTGAGCAAATCTTTCACTCACAATTGCTCTGGGGACTGTGGGAGGAGCTTTGATAATGAAGCAGTGGAGCTTAAGCGTGTGGGGTGCGCCTGAGTGGCGTGTGAACTCCGACCGGGCTGTGTGGATTATGCCCTACTAAAATCTACTTACTTTCGCTTAGCTTGGGTCGGGAGTGCTTCTGAGTAGATATCTTGAAGGAGCGCTATATAAATTTTAACTGATTGATTGATTGAATGAATAAGACACTGGTACAAAGAATATAAGGTACAAGATTAGAGGTAGACTCGACCTTCATTCACCAGATGGCATTGTAAATGCGGAGATAGATAAATGGCTATAAAAAGAAGACTGCTAGGAGAAAAGTTAACGGCAATGATGATGGGCCAAAAGATGGACAGTTAGCGGGCAGAGTAGACAGGTGAATGGGTGTAGACATGACTGAACGAGAAAACAGATTGATTGACAGAAGGGAAGGAATTAAGAGACAGTGAATATGGAAGAATTGGTTTATAAATGAATGGATGGACAAGAAGCCACACCTTGATTTTGGCAGCCAGATCTTCATCAATTTGCATTATACCTCCTGCCTCATTCTTAACTGCGAAACCTGAAGAAGAATAAAGAAATTAATGAACAATTATTATAATAATTAGTAGTAGTATTAATAGCCGATTATATAGGAATGGGTGTAGTATCAGAAGGAGATGAGAAATAACAGATAATTAGTATTAATTACTCAATAATAAATCCGTGACTCAATGAATCTATTCGACTCTAATCAAGACACTCCTACAGGACCATTATCATATAATCAATATTAATCATAGTCCATAAAAGTAGTCTGGTTGAACGAATGATGATGACAAATCACTGATTTGATGAAGACAATGATTAAATAAGGACGAGGATGAAGACAATGATACTGTACTATTGCTAAGTTGAAGACAGTGATGACTGCAATGACAAAGACAAAAATGACAAGCAATGACTTACTGAGACTCTTGATCAGATCCCCACAAACGCCAGTGATGTCCTGTCCCGCCTTGACAGGCACGGTCTCTTTCCCCTCTACATAGAACAGCTCAAGAGAAGCAGGTTTCTGGCTCGGCCTCACCCGGAATGATCTCTCGACCGTTGGTATGCCCTTCATCCCCTTATCCATAGACAACCAGATATTTGTGATCAGATAATAAAGTAATTAGTCAATCATTAATCATTAACCAATCAATGACACAAAGTTATCGTTGTAATGATTCGTGTGTCTATACGCGCACTTCCTTCACATTGAAAACTTATTCAATGAGCATTGAGTAACTTGAAATAATATCAAGAGACCAATGTAATGAACATAACTTGAAGTAACGTTAAGTCAGTTAACGTCAGATTCTCAGTAGTGGTCCGTGTTCACCTCCCCGGTGGTTCATGAGCAAGGTCGAACATCTACATCTTTAATTAGGAACACATCAACATATATAATTTGCTTGTATGCTAATTCGGTCTGGCTAACGCTCTCGCGGCCGTAACGGTCCCGAAGCAAGAAGAAATGTTTCTGTCGTGCGCCGAGATTTATACCGCGCTCGGAACTCGACCGAGCGCATTAAATATTATTTGGCCGTATTAGTCGCATTAAATATACCCAGTACAGAGTTGGTTAACTCGACCGAGCGCATTAAATATTACTGGTAAAATAAAGCTGAATATTACGAACTCAAGTTTAAAATTCAAAGATTTTGGCGGTGTCTTATCACATAACCCGTAAAATTTGTAAATAATAGGGTCTTATTTTCGGTTTTTAATTTTAACTTTTGCAAACGAAGCGGTGTTCATTGTTATTGGTGTGGTCTACATATCGCAAGAGTCTCCATCTAACCATTGACGTGTTAGAAGTAAGTAAGTATATTCTTTGAAATTGTATTCACTAAGACGTCGTTGGTTAAAATAGCCCGTAATTTTTACGGGTAACAGCTAGTAATAATATAATTTTTATAAATTTGTGTTTATTTCAATGGCTAGATAGCATATTGAAATTAAACATACACTGATTTTTGAAAAGAAATTAATGAAATTAAATTGATCATCAGTATCTTTTTATAAATTTATAGGGTTGCATCGTGCATCAGAGGCACAAAATTAAGTGCTGATCCATGGTCAAGACCCAAAATCTTATAAGCGGGCTTCGAGCCTCAAAAGGTAGAAAACCACTAACGTAAGTCAAGGTAAGGTAATGTAAGTCACAGAGAGGTAAGGTACGGTCTGCAAACTTCTGCACAGAAACCTTGGGTCTTCAACAGACTGAACTATGACTTCTTTACAAGAGCTTCATGTTTTCTATGACAAAACTTACCGTTGCCTCAATCTTTGCCGTCAGCTTCGGCTCACCATTCATCTTCTTGATGTTAATTGTGGAAGAAATGGTCATGGTTGGGTTGACACAATCAACCGTAACAGGGGAAAGGCCAGGCGCACCAGAGAACTACGCAACAAAAAAGAAACAGACTTGACTTAAACACACGACTTATTAAGCTAGCAGCACTGTCACCCCAAACAAATTCCAATGTCATCTCCACACCACTTGGAGGGGTTGGTGATGATGATCAAGTAGGGCACAAAACTCACAACACCTCCTCGAATTAAGTAGTCATTGCAGCAATCGTGAAACGATTGAAAGCTAAGCACAAGTATGATCGCTGTGTGTTTGGTACTGTAGGGTAAAACTTGCCGTAACAGTAACGCGTACCTTGCAAACAAGTGTCATCTTCTGACTGGATGTTGGATTTCCAGCCTCGTCCTCAACTGCCACCTGGAACTGGATAGAACCACCATTTTCAATCACCTGCTCCTCCTCTGGGGTTACAACTAAGGCTGCCGGAACACCTAACAATATGAAATAAACAGAGGCATAAACACCAGAGAAATTATACACCAGCATTTATTCCTTTATTATCTTTAAATCATTAGTAGGTTAATAAATGTCAGGGCAGAGGTGTAAATTTAAAACACAGCCCAGGCATTACGTGTTCCACTGTTCCTCCATCACGAGATATAAATTAATGCATGCATTTTAGCATTGTAAGTTCAATGCATGTTTATTGAGCACATACGCATTTATCGGAGTAGTCATAATTTCCTATGCAAAGGCATATGTATTATTTTTACATACATTTTTTCTGGTAAATTTTGAATTTAATAAAAAATGTTGCACTTTCTAACTTAAAGATTCGCAACAGCTGCTTTATGCCGTGTTTGATGATTCGACAGCACGAGGGTGGTATTAATAACCCCACTAAGAATCAGTGGACAGTGGACGGCATCTAGTGCCACAAGTAAAACAAGTTCACCATAAAAGCTACAGCTCAGCATTTGTGTCTTATAATTTCACAACGTTTACTACTGCTGTCATCACTGGAGAAGACTATACAGGCTGTACAGTGTACACAAAGCTGCAAGGTTCACCATACATCTGAGTATCCAAGCCTCTGCATGAATGTTGCGAAACCCATGACAGACACTGTAGGCAATGAGACAAATCTATACTGAATGATAGATAGGAGCGCAAGACAGATAGAGTGTCACCTGGTAACATTCTGATCTTTAATGTATTCGAATCGCACGGAAGGCCTGGAATTTTTACCACAAGACTGAAATTCTGCAACAGACAAAAAAACAAAGACATAATAAAGCGGAAGCAAAACTAATGATGCCAAAGACACCCAAAAAAGATGTAAGGTCCAGGAGATGAAACTTCACAGCTCTGTGCATCAATGTTAAAGCAATGCTGTAACATACTTCTCATGCTACTTTGATCTGTCTATCTACCTGCTTACTTGTCTTTGTGTGTGTATGTGTGTCTGTCTGTCTGTCAGGCACAGCAAGTCTGTATATACTACAGTGTATAGGTTTGCCTGTTTGTGTGAATGTCTTCATTTTATCTAGCTTTGTGTTAATCTTTCTGCATGTATGCCATGCAAGCATCTGTCTCTCGTCTGTCTCATTGTCGGCCTCTCTGTTGTGCCATTGACATCACACATTAGTCATTAATCCTCCTCTTTAATGGCAAGGGATTACCATAGTTTTCCATACATTCTTGCGGACGCTTGTCGTTAAACAAATTTCAAAACCTTTCAGTTCAAAGAGTCGGACTGACGAGGCCTGATGGGAAGGAAGCATGCTGAAACAGAGATCTATCTTCTTCTGTCTTCTGCATGATTTAGCACTATAAATATGTTGAAGAGGAATGTGGACATTTGCATTGGATCAGTGTATGCAATGGTATCTGTAGGGTTAATTATTCAAAAGCGATAATCAGTGACCCGGGCATGTAACTAGGAATGAAAAGAACAACCTTTCCAAGTCCATTGGATACGGAACCAAGAGCGATAATATCCTTGAGGATCAGCGAACTTCCTTTCACTTGCTTGTCAGCGTAACTTATCTCAAGGCCACTGCAACACAAAATAAAAACATGTACGGCTCATGAAAAGTCGCAAGAGAATATCTCAAAATGAGAAAGATTTACATCATCGCTTCATTATAGTGCTACATCATGATGTCAAGATAACATAAGGTAATCTCTAATTAGATGTTTCCATCGGTCGCAATAAAAGAATTCAGTCATAGTCATTACAGCATAATATAGCTACTGAAATGGTCACATGCATCTCCGACATGTCAACACCGAACGGGCCAAGCGGACTTAAAATCGCTACATTTTCAGGCAGTTCTTCCGCCTCTGAGTAGGGATCTTGAAGAGGGCGCTATGGAAATTCTGATTAACGATAATCTGATTACACAATTACAATACTAAAAGTAATGACAATGAAACTAGCAAAGACAATGACGATGATACGCAACATAACACATAATAACCCTTCAATGCCTTCATATGCTACACTTAGGCCATAGAAGAATTACGATTTAGTGACTTCACCCATCGTATGATGTCGTCATTACCTGGCCGACAGTTCCGGATTCAGTGTTGAGCTTGGTTTCGTTGAGTGACCGTACTCATCCTGGAACTCAAGCGGAATCTGGAACGGAGAGCCGATACGAAACGGACCTTCGAGAAATCCGATAGAAAAACGCTGAGGCTCTGCCTCTGGAAGAAAATACAACCACAATTGTCAATATACTTCCAGCTGAACTAGGACTGTAAATGCAACACTCACTATAACTGTACAGGTAATAGTAACTGGAACTTTAACAGGGACATCAAGCCTATTATTAGTTTATGTTTGTAAATGCCATAAGACTATATTTGTAAATTTGACTCATATATATTTCAAATTCAAATTTCTACGACAGTAATATTTGTAAGTGCAATACTAACTATACTATTAACTGCAATAAATTGACTTTTTGCTTATCATTCCATAGTAACTGTAACTTCACTAGGAACTGCAAATGTCAAAACAGTTATAAATGTAACCGAAACAGTAACCGTAAACAAACTAAACATATAAATAAATACATAGACAATTGAGTTAGCAGATATAATCACCTCAGAAGACATAATAGAGATAGTAAAATTGCACAGGAGCTGCAACAGTACCTGCATTTTATGAATGTGTAAATATATAGAAATATCACAGTTCTGCAATAACAACTATAAATACCTGTAATGGTGAAATTAATTAAGACAAAGGGGAGTTCATGTCCGGCAACAGTGACGACACCGCTTTCGTTGAGTGTGGCCTGAAGACGAAGACTGTATGGCCCGAGGCTCTTCAGGTTTTCTGTAGAATAATCACAAATTATAAAATAGCACAATAGAAGCAAAGAAATTATTAGACCCGCAAACAAACAAATTAAACACGGAAATAAACCAGCATAACATATAAAAACTGAGGAATAGACCAAATACAAAAACAGAGAATAAACTGAGCTTAGATATTATAAACTCAAAAGGAACCAGAATTTCTTAGTTATTTTACAAATATCTGTACGTACATAAGAAATACAAATGCCAAAAATTAAGGAACCATCAACCAAACCCAAGTTACACTGTATTTATTTATTTTATTTAATTATTTACTTATTTCTATATACAGCCTCTTCAAATTCACTTCTGTCCAGAGGCGGTCCTGACTACAACTCGGAGGTGTGTCATAGTTAACACAATAAAGCGCCTCTAGCAATTGTGAGTTAAGGATTTGCTCAAGGTCCCCACACAGTGGCTTGGGTCTGAATCGAACCCACGACTATTCGAATGCATGGCAGCGACTATCCCACTACGCCACCATGCCTCACCTACCTGCAAGCAAACTAAAGATACCTTAACAGAATCTAATCTAGATAATACCTTCTAAATAACCAGCCCCATAATGTAAAAAACGTCAGTCGATGGTGACTCTTAAGTGAACTCACATTCAAGAACCACAAAGAACTTCAAAGGATCAATTTCTGCAAGAAGCGACACATACCCATTTTGTGGAACCAGTATGGCCATGTTTTTCCATGCTGGCTGATGTGCTGAGCCACTAGCTGGTCACCCCCTTCGGCTGAAAATACACCATTACACATGTTAAGTAAGACATGATCAAATAGATTTGCATTGTAAAATACTCACAAGACCCTCGCTGTAAGCAAAGGTAGTAGATAAAAGCAGGATAACAAGATCAGATCACTTGAGTTGACTCAGATATTCATAAACAATTCTCTCAATATAATTCTATTGAACTTTGTAATGGTAAAACCGTAATGGTGTAAGTCGCACCTAATTAAAACCTCCAACGGTCCAGATTGATGAGTTGAAGTTTTGAATAGATAAGACTGGTTAGCCTACGACTTGATTATATTGGGCAAATACAAATCTGATTCTGCTGTAAAACTAGTTAACATTGGGTTAGGTTAGACGTCACCAACAAAGGATGAATCAGACGGCTATCTGACTGAAAGGTTAAGATTTGATTTGACAAAGAATGCAATGGCAACTCAAGACAATCAGTGGTAGATTAGGTTGGTTAAGACAACTAGGACAAGGTGAGAATAGGGTCTGATCAAGAGAACAACTGTGGTGTATCATGGTTTGGCTAGTGATGATAGTTCAGAGTATGGTAAAATCACAACTAACCATGATAGATGACCTTTAGTTCAACCATCAGCTTCTTTTGCTTCGATCCGGGGAGCTTGCTCACCAATTCCCCTTTACGATTGCTGATAACGATCTGCATGTCACCTGACCAAAAGTAAAAGTCAATGGACAACAACGTCCAGTAAGACCAGTAAAGTAATGCTGTACGTCAGGCCAAACAAATAATTGTGTATCTCCTACAGTATTTACAAAGCACAGCAACAGTATCAATTCAAATAAGCTAAGATAAAATAATGGTTTTCTTACCGATTGTTGAGCCAGCCGGGAGTTTTGCACCATTCACAACCTCATCCCCATTTGGCCAGGTCAAGACTAGCTTCTCCGGTAACCTAATTTACAATAGGCACAGCTTATGGACATATAAATGCAAGCAATAGGCATACCTTATGAATATGTAAATGCGAACACTATCGAAAATGAAGAACAATTACTATTCAATCATGTAGTGCATAAACAGAGACATAAGGTGCAGCTTATGAATATGTCATCAACACACACTATTCAAATAAAGCTATTAATATTAATTGTGCCAGGTACAGCCTATGCATATGTAAATGCAAACACTTTTTAAATGACAGTATTAATATTCATTTCGCATGAATACATGTATATATACAAAAGCATCTGAAAATGCAGATAAATGTGCAACAATTACGAAATTTCATAAGAAAGAAAACACGATTATATATATATATTAGTTTAACGTCATGACCACATGAAATAGTTAATCTATCTTTACCAAGTCATTTACATAAAGACTAGCGGTCAGATTACAGGATGGCAGCTCCTGAAATCGAATTCTTAATCACAGACATAAATAAGCACAGGACTTTGGAATATGCATTGTTGTAATGAATATGTCGAATAATTAAAAAAAATACACAAAAAGAATTTAACAAACAGGAGCCAGAATGCTGCCACATAAACTATTAACACAAAAGTGAAACCAAATTACAAGTACACAACAACTAAGCATTTTACATCATGCTCATTTACATAATGTGCATTTACATACGGCTCATTTGCATAATAAGCATTTGCATAATGTCCATACTTGGCTTCCTCCTCATAGATGAACTTCTTGATCGCCTGGAGTGTTGCTGTTCGATCAATCTTATTCAGCGGATAGACCTTCACATCATCGTAGAGCGAACGAGGCTCCAGATGAACTTCGATCTCACCTCCTGTTGCATATACGTCTCCATCATGCTCTCCATAAAGGAAGATTCGCTCGATCGCTCCGTAGATAATCGGCACCACACGCTTAATGCGCACCTAGAAATGAGAGCAATGAACATTACACATATGAGTAGCAAAATTTTCAGTAATTACACCAGAAGGTAAACATATATATATATATATATATATATGAAAATGCTTTTCCCTATTGAAGAAATACACAAGCACAACCCTAAAACGGTAAGTTTCAAGAAATATGTCTGTGTAAAATGAAAGCGTCACATAATTTCAAGAAAACAAATCTCAGAAAATACATGTGATTGACGAAAATGTTTGCAACACAGTGTAATGCACAGCCGTAGAAATTTATATTGTTTATTAGTGCAATGTTATCGTAAGAGTATTACAATGCACTGTAACATGTCGTCATACACTTTTACATTTATTACATACAATGAGTTTAACAGCATAGTAGAGAGATTATCCCAAACAGAACCTGTACATCCATCCAAAGAAATGCAGTGCGTTACTGAACCGTTTTGAATAAAATTAATACATTGCCTGTTGTAATTTCGTGTATTATAGTCTGACCTTCTGTTATGTCAGTAATTGAAAGAAGGCTGTTCCAAGAAATGAGCCAATCAACTCATAAACAAACACTGGTCACAAAATAAATTAATACAATTATAATTTTTAATAAAAGCTCTCCAATAAAATAGTAATTACACTGCAAAGCATCATTTCACAGCAAAAGAATCATATCCCCACCCAGAAACTCTGTAGTCCATAGAAAATCACTTATCCTTCAGATTACTGTAATTCATGGTTGACTAAACATTACTAGATTACATTTTACACAGAACTACAGCGTATCTGTAGATTACGCCTACCAGTATGCCTTTCTTGAAGGTCCGGTTATCCCATTCCACCTCATCAAAGATGCTCCATGGTCCCTGGCGATTTCGTGGCAGTTCTGGACGCATGATTGCCCCACGAAAGCCACAAAAGCGGATTTGTTTGTCACACTGCTCGTGGCACTCCTTGAGCCAATTCTGGAAGTCACGGCCAATGTCCGTACGTTTCTCTTGCTACCGCCACAAACACAGAAACAGGCACCTCGGAGTCTCATTGCAATCTAATATAATGTCATCTAATGGACTTACCCAAGAAATGTTCATGTAGTATAACCCAATATTTATGTAAACAACAACTCTAATGTTATCTAATCCAATCCGATGCAAAATACCTGCTAACAGTACAAACTGAAGTTTCTGGATATCACCTAGTTATATCTTTTGACAAGTTTCAAGAATTCAGCTGAAACACGTGCATCTCAAAGTAAGCAAGCAACATAGTGAACCAACCACTGAATCCAGTTGCTTCTTTCCATGTTTTTTCGGCTCCTAAATTGTAAAGATAAAACACAAATTGCATAAACTTAACCTACAAAGCTAGACTGCTAGCTTAAGTATGTTTAATTTGTACAAAGACTACTTCATGATGCTACAATTAGGCAGAATGTTAACATCAAGCTGCATCGGTTTTCCAGTCACTTTAGCAAACTCTCATCGTCTAAGCAAGGTTGCGCTGCACTGAGATCATGTTTATCTGGTGCTATGTTTTCTCTCAAGCTCCATCCTAGTTATGTGAGCTCTTCCACTTGGCCTCTGTTTCCATGGGTCGCCATTCTTTGCACTCGGCTACACGTGGCGACATCCTTGTTCCTTTCTCACGTACTGCAACTATGCAGCAAAGATCCTTTTCCATCGTGGGACCGACTGCTTGGAATGACCTCCCACTTGCCCTTCGCTTGCTTTTCTGTGATTCATCAGCTTCATGACATTGCTTTTTTTTCTTTTTGACCGGGCCTAGGTCGGGAGCGCCACTGAGCAGAGATCTTAAAGGGGTGCTATGCAATTATTTTGATTGATCTCAAATTTCCAAACTGAAAACTTCAAAAGTGCCCTTTCTATAATTGACAATGCCTCAATGATACTTATAGTGAAGCCACAGTCTAAAAGGCCACGGAACATGACGCAAGGATATAGACGTGTTTTGAGTCTAGATGAGCAAACAACCTGAGGATAACTTAATTAAAACCGAAGATGAGATTCACCTTGATGACGATCCTCGTGTAGGCTGTGTTCTTATCCCGTAGTTTCATCTCGAGATCGATGAACGTCAGTTTGTTTGTGCTGACCTGAAACTTATCATTCGTCCATAGAACACCAGAAACCCTGGAAAAAGTTAAACCAGTTGTTCCTGGCTATTTTTAAATGTATCATGCAATTTGATATATCACCAGCTTCGGAACGTCGCAAAGGTATCGAGACACAATCTAAAAGTATGACGAAGACAAGGTGACAATGTGGCTGATGTCATACACTGGAGAATCGTTGGCATGCATTTCATCAAAAATAACATGAGTCATATTGTCATAAAATAAACTCGTTACAACACAACCCTGCAATAAGGCTGTTCATTATGTCGCTTGCAAAATCAAAATGAGCATCGTGCATGGTCAAGGACTTAATAAATTACTTAGCAAAGCACAACAAAATGTCATCATTCTAACAGTTCTTTAATAGGCAGTTCTGAATAGGCTCCCAAACAGCATTTTAAGACAGTTTACTTTGGAAATACTGGTTAAATACTATTATAAACAGATAATGATATCAAGCCCATGAACATTTATGCAGCTACAAATAACAATGCTACTTGTATAAATTAAAATCAACCTCATGCAAATATTAGTGTAAATCATTATTTATAAGACAGATTTTTATAACTACCAATCAATCAATATTTATATAGCGCCTCTTACTCAGAGATATAACAAGCTTATTTATTTTATTTGTTTATAATAACAACAATAATAAACAAACCGGTTATAACATTCCAGTGGAACAAATCTAGACTTCTTTGGAGTTGAACACCATTCAAAACTGAAAACATAAAATTTCAGTTGCAAACAACAAGCCGATGTTCAAACAAATTCCAAGGAACTGTATTAATATCTTTGAGCTCAACGCTAATGAACCTAGCATTAACAACAACAAAATTAAATAAAACAATCTGTTTCAATGGTTGTTCATAACTTCAACAATTCTATCCACAAGTTGCAAATTAATATCCCTATAATTCGCATCCAATAGAAGTCAAAACACATGAAGCTAATATTCATGTAAGTAGCATTTGCCTCACCAGATGTGCAATATTAAAAAACCCATGAGCCCAATATGAAATATACCATGTACATATTCAGTGCACCACCGTACGTGGAATGCGATGGTGTAGCTCGGCACATTGCACCCAAAGGGTTTGACTCCTCCACAATCCATATCAAGCCACTGCATAACGACCTTGAGCAAGTCCTTCACTCATAATTGCTCTGTGGGGAGGGGCTTAGTATAATGAATAAGACATGGGTAAGATATAGGTAAATTCAACCTTCCTTTGCCAGATGGTATAGTAAATGAGGCGATTTGACATATTAACTTCCAACTTAGCAACATCGCTGTAGTTGTGAGCGCCACTAAGTAGAAGTGGACTTGAAGAATCGCAAGAGAAATATCGCAATTAATTAAATAAAAATGACTATTAAGTATTTACTAGTCGCATACTCTTCAATGGCTGTGTAGGGAATGAGACGTCCGTTCCAGAAGCATTCAAAAACCGGCCGACGACCTCTGGCCGGCCGCAGATCAGCCACCACCGACTCCTCATGTTCCTCCTCCACCTCCTCTACGACCACTGAAAATAAAATACTTTACTCAATTAAGAATATCATTATTTGTTACTATATATAATAACCAGATACAAATACCACTTCAACAAACAACATCAATGCTGCATTACAATTGAAAATAAAAACACCTTCTCCTCAATATAACTATTTTTTCTGGCCAACAATGAAATTCCACGACTTAACAGAAAATTCTGAAATCCTGTGACGTTCCAGGTTTTCCATAAAAGTGGGAACCCCATTACCCCGTATTAACTTCATCATTCTAATAGACACACTATTCTACAAACTTCCTGTGAATAACTTTATTGCTTCAAGTCTTCAATCAATATACAAAAAGCAGACACTGCTTGTAACACTTAAGCAATCAGCTGCATTGGTCTCCCAGCTTGACAAAGAACAAGATACATAAGTACAAAGTATATCCTTGCTAATTAAACATTAATGCTAGTGAATCAAGGAAGTGCATCTGCAAGCTGAACATAATAATTAACTATTGTAAAAGAAGCAAAATCTGAGGTCATGAACCAATTGAACCATAGCAACGCAATAAACGATGGCTTAACTTACAAATCAAATAAACAGTACAGTATCAGGCAAGAAACTCAGTCTTATTAACTATAATAGTCAGTCATTTAATTAGATACAGAATTAATTAATAAAGCTCATTTAAAAAATATTATTAACATTAACCTGTATCAACCAGTTGTTTTGGGTAGGTCTCTGTTTCGTAGAGGAATGGGTGATACCTTAAGACTCCTTCAACCATTCCTGCACCTTCAACAGAAGCCTTGAACTCAAATGCACTGCCACTTGTGCGGATGAACCGCGTCTGCATGTCATCGTCGACATCACGAAGGTTGATGACCTGATACGGCTTGTCACGGTGTCGGTTTAGAATGTGCACCTGTCAATCAAGTATTCGCAAGGTTCACTTCCTTTACAGATCATGAATCTTATTGATGTAATAAAGACGTGAGGTACACCTGGTTTTGTAATACAATACTCAAAATGGTTAGCCACTGGGCCCTACTTCATCACAGATACTATTTCTACATTTTCAAGCCATCTTACACTGACCCTCTATAAATCTGTGCAACTGTCATGTTAAGATTCCTACAATGTGCTTGACAAATAACAAGATACATAATGTATATCCTTGCTAATTGAACATTAATGCTAATAAACGAAGAACGTGCATCTGCGAGTTGAACATAATAATTAACTATCGTATTAACAATATATTTCACTGGAGCTAGACAAATTCTAAGGATAAACTAATTATGGATGTCTATACCAATCAATCTGCCATTGCAACCATCTGCTTTCATACCTCTATGTTGATCTTTGAAAATCCTTCACCAGCCTGAAATATTAAAAAACATTTTAAAATGATCACTAATACCAACATCATACAGAAGTGTTAGAAGTAAATATGGATCAGGACGAAACAAGACAAGGAGAACAAAACAGGACAAATATAAGACAGAAGAGAAATTTCCTTGGAAAGTTTTAATTCGTACTCCAGAGACAATGACTCTGGCAGATTGGATATGGTCTCACGGCCGATGTAGGATGATTTGGACTAGAATTGTCAAGAATGATCTAAATAGATTCAAATTTTGGTCTTCAAACAGCATTGAGGTATTATGACAGAACAGCGCAGCTGAGACGACTGTCGCAGCGCCGCCAGATCGACAGAAAGAAACATAAAAATGAATAAAAACAGCGTGCAAAGGGTATGAAGAAAAGAAGTGGACGAAAAGGAGGAAAGTAATCTTACTGGATGTTCTGCTGATGTTGTGCCTATCTTGTCCACATTACCCATTGGACCATGTAAGTAGTAATGATAGATGTGTCTGCAACATGAACAGATGCCATAACATCATATAAATGAATGCCAATTTCACATTTTAAAATGACATATCACTACTGAGCATAACAAAACAAACTATAAAGCTGTTAAAGCAGTATTGTAAAATACAGAATTTCACACAACCACAGTAGCACACAACCACAGTAGCGCAATCATGTAACCATCAAGTATAATTTAATCCGACAAGTGCATACCCATGATCATTGTATATAGTTCAAGTGTAGAGCTATTTGACAATATAACACGATATATGAAAGAAAAAACTACCATATTTCATCTCATCACTGATCGCAAAACGAAAACAACGCATGGACAATTCATTTAAACCCGAAACAATTTCAGGGTCGGTTGACACCCGAACAACTGCCAGAAGGTCTGGTCAAGTGTTCTAATTGGCCAGACCTTCCGACCAATGGGCCACTATATAGTTAGATGGCCATCCGTCCTCCCTTATGCTGGTTGCCTTCTAACGCTATAGTGGCTCAATAGACAGCGACAACCCTCACCACATTGGGTATAGAACTAGGTGATGTGATAGGCGTCCATGTAACGTGTGTATGCAGGGGTGGGGTGGTCGGAGGTGGGATGGTCGCTGGCTATTGAATAGAAGAGAAGCTCCGTCTATGTCGAACCTTCAGCATGGAACCGTCTACCTCTTGACCCAGATTTAGGGCTCTTACTGGTCAGCTGACCGAGCGTGAACGCCATGCATATAGGCCTACAGGCAAAGGGTCTTTGCCTGCTCTCAGGATCTTAGCTAGGCCTATAGCGGCTTAGCCTAAGCAAATGACCCCCCCCAATGTAGAACGGTATCACGGTATTAGGTAACAAACACAATGACCTCTGGGCTGGCCGGGCACGGCCGGGATTAGCGCTTCTCTATTCCGTAATAAACCTAGTCTCACAGCCAGAGACAGACAGCAAGAGGCCATTCTTGTGTAACAAAATGGTGATTGACAGTGCGACCTTTGCTAGTCCATCCATTGCCTTCTATAGATTCCCATCAAGCCCATGGCTAGTCACGCCTACAGATAGAACCGGATAGTTATGGCTTTAAGCGGAATTCAAAAGGCATAACCAAAATGAGCAATGCTCCCCTTAATTGGGTCACCTAATTTAAATTCAAGCAATAACATGCAGTTGACCAGGGAATGGAACAGAGGAACATGAAGAAGAGGCAGAATTAGGGAGCGTGTCAAATTGTCCATACAGAGGTCTGTTAGAAGGGTTATGGATTGGTGAAGGGATGGGGAAGACATGGGAGAGACAGAGAGAATAGATTGATTCTCCCCAGTAAGGACATTTGCTGAACTAGCGTGCAAATGCTGTGAACAGGCTAGGTTAGATCAGTAGTACTTAGTAATGCCTGGATGCTTACGCAAGCTGTCGGGTCCACTCTTTCACGTGACTCCGCAGGTATAAGACATGATTTACATTGACTCCGCTGATTATGACAGCAGTGAAGCTTTCACGCTGAACTTCCTCACTTAAGAGTTTCTTGAGAATGTCCTCCTCGTCTTTGATATGGCTTGTGTCACCTGGCTGAAATGAAATCAGTCAAACATTCAATGACTTACAAAATCCACAAGTGACACTTATCTATTGTTTATTTAAATACCATTCTTTAAATTAGTACTTCTGAAATACTTCAGCCAGAAAAATGGCACTGGCAATAGAGCATTGGACCTACTTCTAAAGCCCTTCAGCCAGATCAATAGTATCGACAACAGAGTGGACCTACATCTGAATTCTGTTTGATGACAGAGGCACGTGTGCGCAAACAACTTGCCCAAGGTCGTTACACGGGATCGAACCATGCATCGCCTGCTACGTGAACCGACGCGCCACCGTGTCACACTCACTATGTAAGTTCAACAATATTCCCTTTTCAAAATGTGTTGTTGAATTTGAGATATCAGTCATATTCCCCCCCCCCATTTTACCCTCTGAGATCCTTATGCTCCAGAATTAGATGTCCTACTTCAATTTATATTGAATAGAGCTAAATAAATACAAAATCAACCACAAACTCCCTAAGTAATAATTTACAGTTATTTCATGACGAAATTAAAAAGAACAATTTTGGGCAGAACTTCAACTGGATTGTGCATATCCTAAATATTGTTATATCTTAACCAAATTTTGGCAATGGAGCTTTCATAACACGGATCACCAAATGGTAGGTTGGAGAAAAATAAATAAATGGAATGAAATTTCTCCATTGGAGATGGAAATATCCTAATGAATGGATGGATGGATGGATGGATGGATCGATCGATCGGATGGATGGATGGATGGATGGATGGATGGATCGATGGATAAATGGATGGATCGATGGATCGATGAATCGATGGATCGATCTTCGATGGATCGATGGATCGATGGATGGATGGATGGATGGATTGACAGATGGATGGTGGGTGAGACTCAGTCTAGTGCACGTTCTCCACACGCACACACACACACACAAACGCACACACCCAGTGAATTCAGCCGACTACCAATGAAGGGATGGGATTCCGATCAACTGATTGACAAATGAATTAAGGGGCGTGGCCATGTACAGTACAATCGATTTAGAGAAAAGACGTGCACAGTTATTTGAGTGTTGTCGAATATGCTCTGTTACATATTCTGCCTCGTGAGGCTCACTGCTCGACTCACGAACTCAGCAACTGACTTAACTGGAATTAGACATTTCCCAACTACATGTATCCAGAAAGTCTTCATTCGCTCCCATGCATCCGACAGCTCCTCAAATCGTCGAGTTCTATCCCTGTCTCGTGTATTTTAAATAAGCCTACCTCGGTCCTTCTTAGAACCGTTTCTGGACGGCCTGCCATTTGTCTTTCGCCGGTTCCTTGACCGTTCGCTTGAGGTCGCCTCTGCTGCTGCTGCTGCTGAGGCTGAAAGTCATCCCTTAATCCGCTCTATGAGCGACTGACTGATGGATAAGTCGCCAGTACTATATTCACCAGTCGTTGAGTCGACTCGAGGGCATGGGCGCCCGCACATGGGGGCAAGAGGGGCACTTGGCCCCACCCCTGGAAAATTGATTGATTTGTATTTTTAACTACTAATTTTAGAAATTTATAAAACTGGCAATTTAATATTTTAATGTTTTTCTAATCCAGAAATAAAATGCATAAAACAAGCAGCTGCACAGTAACATACTACCCGTCTTGATCGTTTACTGTAGCCCATTTTACTTCTGTATGCCTATAGCCTATGTCGGCACTTTCTAAAACGAATTAAGCGGTGACTTGGTTCGACTATAATAAATTGGTCTTCGTCACCAATACAAGACACTAACAGACACTTTCTTTATACTTTCACATAAGGAATTTTACGCTGCAATTCCTAAAGCAATTCTCGTTCTCTTAACATTAGGCCTAGGCTACCTGCGACAAGCAGTACAATTGAGAGGTCATCTAGTACAATGTAATGCGTCGTGTGAAAACACGGCTAAGAGCGATCATGGCAGATGATCGTTTGTCCAACTTATGCATGCACGGCGTACACAGAGAAAAGTCTACGCCCAGCAAAGCAGAGTTTTTGATAAAGTGATAGACGAGTTCGACATAGACCGTAGACGGATTCAACCTGTTCTGAATCTGAATACTTCTTTATGAGGAATGGAAAACTTAACTCTAAATCATGGAAAATGGAATGCTTTCAATAAAGTAGGCCTACACATGATTATAAGTGATTTCGTGGAAATTGTTTCACAGTCTGAAATTATACATTTAAGAATTCTATGAAAATGTTCATATTGTAAATTTCCTTGTTGAAATATTCAAGCTTTTGTGTTTTGTCCCTCTTGTAAAAATGTATGCGGGCGCCCATGCTCGAGGGAAGGACATTCATCTCTGCATAAAACATACACATATCCACATACATACTGTAACACACATACATATATATAGTTAATTATGTGAATATATATATATATATATATATCACCAACTTACGAGTACATGTCTGCCTATGACAAGTGCCGCTGTAAATTAACACTATGTTACCATATTGTCAGCTTGAGTGTAATAAATGAAGATCATTATTACTATTATGTTATGCCTATGCTGACGACATGACATTGTGCAGCTTCACCCAGTAAATGGTTCATTCATTTATTACTATTACACGGTCCATTAAGAATCGTCCGCCTTCTTACAGCTTCATTATAACTGACTTACTGACGGACTGATGGATGGATTGGTATACTCACTTTTCACTCACTCGTGGACTCAGTTGTTCGAAGACTCAATAACTTACTCACTGACGGAATGACTGACTGACTCGCTGATTGACTGACCGTCTAAGTAGGTGACCGACTGGCTGATTGTTGATATGCGGTTTCTTTTCAGAGGCTTGGAGGCGATTGACTTTCAAATCATTTCCGAAACCCCTTTCTTGAAGCAATGCCTTGGTGAGTGTTCTTTCGTTCCTTTGTACCTTCGTCTTCTTGTTTCTGAAGCCTTGCGGGTGTGTGCCAGTTACCTTGAGATAAAGCAGTCGAATAACCGTTGATTTATGCATTACGAAGTGGCGCTATAGAAATGCTCGGATTAGATTGGTCTGGGCTGGAATGCATGGTAAGGAGAATTACATTATAGTCAGATCAGACCATGCCAGTTCAAAGTAGGCCTAGATTAGATTTTCTTGTGTCACGTCAACTTGTAAGACTACTAGACCAGTGTTTAATTTAGATCCCTTCTTGTGTAGGGGCGGGATCTTGGGCGGGGGGAGAGTGTCGGCTTCTGTCGTTTGTCACACACAAACAATACTATCTACCTCTCAACCCAAAAAGGGATAATGTTTGAGCAAAACAATTGATGACCTCTTTTTCTTTTTGTTTTTTAGTTCCAACTCCCAAATTCCACTTCATTCAACAACCTTTATCCATTGCTTTTCTTTTCGGTTATATTACAATCCATATTACATCTCACATTTTTCTGGAGAAATGCTAATCCTGGGAAAACTTTCCCCCCCCCACTGGTCTAGATTAAACACTGCTATTAGACTAGTTAGTATTAGTACTATTGGGTCTTATTTGAGAAACTGGTCCTAGTATGTAGACTTGCGACACACGGATATAAACACTGTTTTAATATTAAGCGCTTAAGAGCCGATTAACTCGGGTCAACATATGAAACATTTCACCAGTTGCATGTCTGCTCTGAAATTGCAAGCACTGTCGAAAGGCCACAGTTGACCATCTTCGATTAAATGGATCGGTTTGTTCGGTGGCGCTACAATTGAAACGACGACGACGATGATTACTATCGATTGTTTTGCAGGTGAGAGGGGGCAACAGTTCTTCGCTTCTGTCGACGACGAAGGAAGAACGATGGCTGCAAGAACAACAGCAGAAAACGTAATGATTGAAATGTATGTTTGCTTTCATCTTTGTCGCTTCGAATGTCTGCGTATCTGGAACATCCTTTGTATTTGTGCGGTTATCAGAACGAGAGTTGTCCTAGTGACTGCTGCCTTGAAGGGTTTAATGGACCAGATTTAAACCTTGACCAGCTTTCTTAAATACTTTTCAATACACCACAAACCGAATATTACATTATAGTTCTGATCATTGCTAATCTAGAAGATCCTTCGATTTGTGTTCAGTCGGAAGGACAATCGATTAGAAAAGATGACAGACTAGAAACGCAGACGGAACAGTCATTCAGTAAATATGTCAACATTTTGTAGCCTAGTTTCATCCTTTACTCTAAGAACTCTCCGTCTTGTTCATATGCATGAAAGAAATAAAACATTCATCTTAACTAATTTGACCAT
>JAQFXW010000036.1:0-28698 GCA_034693945.1 Dendrobaena attemsi | reverse complement strand
GACTTGCTCAAGGTCCCTACGCGGTGGCTCGGGTCTGAATCGAACCCGCGACCCTTCGAACGCAAGGCATCGACTATCCCATTGCTCTACACACGTCCCATGTGCTAGCCCGAGATGTTAATCCTTTGAACTCGATATCCCACTATAGCGGTATGATTTCGGTACGATTTTCAGGGTCTCGGGTTCAAAGGGTCAAACCTCTGAATGTCGGCAGACATCGGGTTCGTACTCGGTACCATGCAAACACACGGCCGACGTGCTCCTAATGTAGCTAACTGGGCTAGTACTTTTGCTCCAGGAAAGTTAATGTATTCAATGCGCGATAGTTTGTATTATGCGAAATTTAGACAGTAAAAAATTATTATTGTACGATTTGGTAGGCATATCTTGCTCATTTATTTCCCGTGAATTTGTTCGTTTTCAGGTTCCCTTAACAGTTTTAGTCGGTATTGCTACAATTTATTACTGCACGTTGACTTGACATTATAAAGAATTAAGCTTACAATTTATATTAATATTATTGGTTGTTCGCTGTTTTAATTTGTTGCTTTAAGCTTCTTATACACATGATCGATTACTGCAAGCATAGGTCTACGTTTACACAGACTTCCCGTAGTAATGACCTTTAACTCAATTAAAGTGGTCCCAGCCACTGCGCATGCGCACGCGAGATATCAACTTTGTATTGAGTCCGCTTATGTTATAGGCGTATTATGAAACTGAATTTGATATACGCCTTAGGCCTAAGCCTAACTTGGGCTTATGTTTATGTAATGCAATAAGTTTTCGATGCTTAATTTTTGTCAACATTCATCAAACTTAAACCAGTGTAGCATAATGTAATGTAATGTGACGCACACACTAGGCTAGCTCTTCATTCTGCTGATAGGCATATCTTTATGCTCCCTATACCTTGAGGACTATGGCTCAATGGCTCATTCTCGCTCCTTTGATTCTATTGGTCCTTCTCTGTGGAATGCACTATCTCCATGTATTCGCTCTGAAATTCTTTCTGTCAGTGTATCTTCCTCCCTATCTCATCTCAAGTTGTTCTCATTCAACATATCATTAAATTGTGATTTCGTACATTCATTAATAACTCTATTAGTATTTCTTATGGACTTGCTGACCTTAGAAGTTGCAAGGTCACAATACAAAAATAATTGGAAGGTGATCTGAGATATCATTTACTATTATTTTCGAATGATAACTATCAGGATACAAGTTAGTATAAATATTATCAATAAGAGTTGCCGTAGTAGGCGTCATCCTTGTCGGATGCATAATGGTAGGTTGAAAATGGTGAGAAGATAGCATATTAAAGAAATATTCTGTGGGCATATTTTAACATTTTATCAGGAGAAATTGCGTTACTTCTTAGAAACAACTAGTCGCCACACAAAGCCCACGCATACAATAATAGGGGCCCACTTGTAGCGCGTTGGAAACAGAAAATAATTTGTTGTTAAACATAGGCCTACGAAAGCAGAATTCGAGAATTTCTGCAATGTTAATAACTTAGTCACCGCTAAAGCCTAAATAAATTTCTAACTCATATTCCGACCTTTAATTTTAAAATCAACATTTTCATCATTGACATTGTGCAATTTTTATCGTTTTATGGAATAATTATCACCTATAGGCCTATTCCCGCTTCTATTTTGCAACCGGTATTTTTTCCTTTCATCCCACTTCTAGTTTCATCATTAACAACTTCGTTCGAGACCCCGTTTCTGTTTAAATTCCAACATTTTCATAACTTAGGCCTATTCCAGTTCTTCTTGTCGTATGCACAGGCCTATAGCGTGTACTCCGTGCAATTAATTCCTTTAAAAGATAGACCTACATCAGCAAATTCACAGTTCTAAATGTTATTTTATATAATTAAAAATATTTTCACTCTTTTGGGGACCCCTCGACATTCGGGGGCCCTAGGCACGCGCCTAGTGCGCCTATGCGTTAAAACGCCACTGTTCATAACCGGTTTGTCAAAATGTCAATTGTACGCTACATTATAATATTGTCACAGTCATTGTCGAAGCTAGTCTACCATAGTAAAGTCCAAGTAGTCTGTAGGCCTAATAGAGGGTATTGCTAAATTTAATCTGTTAAGCAAGGGACAATTATCAGTGGAACAACAATATTCATTCATTTATTCATTCATTCGAGAATTTATATAGCACGTCTTCAAGGGGACTAGTCAGAGATGTGAAGTATCTGGAATGTACTTTCTCATTTTGATTGTTCTTTAAAATCTTTTGAATAATAGTCTTTCTCTATCTTTCTAATATTGCTCTCTCTCTTAATCATGTTTACTCTAATCTAAATGTTATTGTAACAAAGTTATCATTTAATAAAAATGACTTCACTTCAATCAATTGCTGCCAAATTATTTAATATTGTATTGGAAAAGTCTAATGACTCAGGTCAGATCATATCAGAGGAAAATCTGAGTCAAATTACAGTGGGAGTCGAATTACAGTGGGTGTCTCTCTATTTCAATAGTAATAGCGTTTACATGCTATACCTGACCAGATGTCAAAGAGATTTTGATTATAATGCAGCATTAATTGATGCCTGCACCATAATTGATGCCTTGTGAAATTTTAACAAAACCTTAAATAAGTAATACAATTGGTTTAATTTGTTTAATCTAATATTGTAGCATTCTGTGGTATACCGTATACTTCCTGAATGATCAATAGATTCCTTACATAAGAAAGTCAATGAAACGAATGACATGTCAACAAATTCTGTCAACAAATTGTAGTTGACACAACATGCGCTGGGGATGGAAGGCTCAAAGTGGAGGTGAAGTACAGGGATCGAACGATTCCAGCTCAGATCAACCCGATGGGACAACGTTTCAACGTTGCCTTCATGCCAGAAGGAAGTGGAACCTACATGATCTACGTCACCTTTGCCAATATGGAAGTCCCAGGTGAAATCAAATCTTGTTAAATAAAGTGACGTTTCCAAGTGCTGATACCCTGCTTACTTGCTAGCAGGTGAATTATTGGTCTTCAGTGAACTGTAACATCATTGAGGGGAGGTTTGCAGTGACGGCCTTTACGGAGGAGACCAATATGTACTTTATCCTGAGACACTATATTAACAGTTGAAGCTGTAATTAACATTTTGGTTCATGTCCAATTTCGTCAGGAAAGAATAAATTATTATCAATTTGAGACTATTCATAAGTAGTCAATGAAAAACGAGGTAGGCCATTAAATATTTTGTGGTCAGTTTCAATTACAAGTTAGGTAATTGGTTTCGGTAGTTACCATATCATCAATATTATCACAGGCATTATTAATGAGTAATATCAGGTCACACTGAAATGAGAAGGACGCATGGTTAATCTGTCACTAGAATCGAGCCTACAGTATAGTAAAGTCTAAGTAGAAAGATTGGGTTTTGACATGTTTCTTGAAAGAATAAATGAAGTTATCTTGGCATTTTTCCATGCAAAGGGCTTCTTGTCAGCAAAAGTGTTAAAGGTAATTTTAGTAGACATGTACAACTCTTCCGTAGACAAATGACACTCAAAAGGATTCCGAGTGTCATACTGACAACAAACTCACAATGAACCAGTATCTTCATAGTGCTTTCCTCTTTCTGTTCAATGTTCAGGATCACCATTCACAGTAGAGATAGCAAACCCAGCGGTGGTCACAGTGACTGGAGAAGGACTGTGCACTGCCAAGGTCAGACAGAAGACTTTCTTTCTTGTCAATACAGGACAGGAGGGAACGTTGAAAGATGTCGTCGCCAAAATCACTTGTACGTAAAGTCGATGTCTTTTTCCACTGATTGCACTAGCTTGCTTGTAGCCTAATATTGTAATATTTATTATTTATCAATATTAAAATTATTATTATTTAGTACTATTTTCAAATGAAGCTCACTAATTTTATATCAGTGACTGATACCTAAGAAATGTCAATTATCTGTATTTCTGTGCTCTGCAGCCCTACTACTTGTGAAGTAGTCTATTTGAGGAACTCCTGGTATTAACCGAAGTGGAATTTCTATATTTTATGTTTTAAGGAAATTCTTGCACCATATGACAGAAAACTCATCTGCTAATCTTCTGTAAAGACAGATGGGCATTGAATTTTACCAAAGAAACATTTACTGCGGAGTGGGAGAATTGAAACTTTATTTCACTGGTTGAATTTCTATTCCATCGAAGATGCATTTTCTATTATGGCTTTTGCTGTTGCTTACAACCAGGGATCAAATTGATTTAACAACATATGTTGTGCTGTCAAATGCTTTGAATTATAGCACCAAGTGGAGCTGGTGTACCGTGTAACATTGTTGACAATGGAGGTGGCGTCTATCGCGTTGACTACACACCTAATGAAATTGGTCAGAAAATATCTACTTCTCTTGTCATTTTGCATCCACAGCATCACAATACATCAGAGGTTCTTGAGAATTGCTATAGTTTGCTCATTTACATAACAGCATAATCCAGAGCTTAAGTTATGTACATTCTCATGTTGTGCACATTGCAAAGTAGCCCGGCAATAAGACATCCAGATTAGGCATTATTATAAATTATCAGTATAAAATTATTTAGTTTTAGTTTCAGTTTTAGTTAACAATTGCCTTGGGTTTTTGTTATAAAGGTTCTTGTTTAATTTCATCAGCGAATAGAGCACTAATACTCGCTGTGTCTTCTAGGGCGTACGGTTCTCGTTGCAGTAATCAAATAATTATGCTATAGACATTCAAGATGTGTTTATCAGTGTCTGGTCAATTGTTTCTCTTCCGATTGATTACACTTAATGTGGGGATATAATGAGCCGATATATTTGTTTCAGGCAACTATATGATTGATGTCTACTTCCATGGAAAAGTAGTGGGTGGAAGTCCATTTGAGTGTCAGGTCTTTGACAACAGTCGGATCGTACTAAAGAATCTTCCTGAAGTCGGATTCGTGTGTCGCCTTGTCCAGTTTGACAGTTAGTAATTAATAAATTATGTATTTACAAATAGTCTGATCTGTTGAAAGTCTAAGGAATTCCACCATCTGGGAATCTAAATTGATACACCTTTCAAATTTGATCCATTGGGAATCTGATCAACTAGAAGTTACAATTTTATCCAAGATTTGTTGGGGAATTTATCAAGTTCATCAGTTGGACAATGCAAGGATAGCAATCAAATAGGAAACTTGTTTTGTAAATTTTGTTTGTATGAATTGATTCGTTGATTGGGATTAAAAGCAATTGAAGCTAAAAATGATCCTATAAAAAGTGTCATAATTACACTTACAAAAGAATCTTCAAAAATCAGTTGTGGAAATTTGATCTATTAGGGAATCCATGCAAATTGATTCTTTGAGATTTGTTCACTGTGGAATATGATTTTTTTTTCTACAGTTGATACGGATGATTGTGGAGCGGGGAAGATGGATTTGCTCGTTAATGGTGGAACTGTTCCAATCACGGTTGATAGGCGCAATGCCAAACTGTTCACTGCTTCTTTTATGCCGACGACACCTGGACCACACATCATTCAGATGATCTTCAATGGACTTGAGGTTTCAGGTAAGCAGCCCTACTGACAAAGATAACAAAATTTAAAAGAAGACACATTCAGTGTTTTACCAAAAATGATGGATATCAATGCTTGATAATGATAGTCTTAGAAAACAGCAGGAGGGGAGCAAAAGTAAAAGGTGGTCAAGGAGGGCAGGTAGAGAAATCAAAGGAACAGCAGCAACCATCATCATTGTTCAGGAGAAGTCATTGATTTTCCTTTAAAAACTGTGGTATTGCACTGTTTGGAAATTCAGTTTCAAACAGTCTTGTCAGGTTTTAAACTTACCCTGGTATGTCTGATGTTATTTCTATAGGAAGTCCATGGAAAGTCGATGTCCGAAGTGCAGGGCACGTAACGACGACAGCCGGTGGTCTTGGCATGGTAGCGGTTGGTAGACCGGCCTTTTTTGAAGTGTGCACATCGCCAACAGATGGAGCCGTAACCGTCAGCATCATCTGTATGTCTGCTTCTGTTATTCTGCCAGTTCTGAAATTTTACCAAATGTTTCTCTCTTGCATTATTTAATTTTACAGTGTCTGTGAATGTTTTATTCATACTCACTTTGATCTCCTCATTGCATTGTGCTGTTTTGTTTCGTTGTAAATAACTGTAAACAGTTTAAAAGTTAATTCATTGTAAACATAATACATGGTGATATAGTGACATTAAAACAGTAACAGCATAAAGTATTCAGCTAATTCAAATAAAAGCGAGAGTATTGTCTATAGTTCCTGTGTCCATTTTGTGTGCAGCACCTTCAAGGAAGCTTGTGCCGTCTTCTGTATCAAAGCTGAACAATTTCACCTACAGAGTGGAGTTTGTTCCGCCAGAAACAGGTATTAATAGAAGATGGGCTTATTAAAATACAATAAATTCAATGAGTCTAACTTCATACTTGAAACATGTTTTGCTAAAAAAAAACAGTGTGGCGAAATGAAATGTGGATGAGAGAACTACCAAAATCTGTTGCTTAAAGGTGTTGTTGTATTCAGTGCAGCAATGTGATCAGATAGGATTCATGTATGGATGTTGTCTCTTTGCACAATTATAATTATGTGCAACTTATAAATTTTGATATTGATTGGTATTTTGATACTGATTGCCACAAATGAGAACTGATTGGCAAGTCAAGATTATGGTCAGTTTTTGGCCGAACTTATAGTCTAATCAAATCTCAAATTCAAATTGTGCAGAAAAGTATTCTGTGTGTAATTAATGCCTGCCTACATTTTTAGGACCATATCAGATAGATGTGAACTATGAAGACATTGCGATTACTGGAAGTCCATTCGCATGCATTGCCTACGACTCTAGCGCAGTCAGAGTTAGTCCAATTCAGTCTGTCACGCTGGGGAAGACTGTTGACTTTTCAGGTATTCAGTGCGTTTAGATTTCTGTTTTCTATTCTGTGGTTATATGGCTTTTTATGTTTACTGAAGAAAACCGCAAATGTAACTACGCCATTTGTCAAAAATAACATACTTCCTCTACGTGGATTATCTTTGTTTAGGTAAAAATAAAATGGTAATAATTAATGCATAATTTATGTTAAAAATCTCAGAAGAACCATACATGTAAAGTAACACAGCTGCTTAGATTCCGGAAATCAAAGGTTAAATATATCACACCCTGTTTATACGCCTCTAAGAAACTCCTCAGAAGCATGGTCACAAGACCAAAAGATTATTCACCTAAGGCAGGGGCAGAAGTTTTAGTGACCTACAATAATTACAAAATTACTCCATAGAATTGCTTATAAGGAGGGGGGGGAGATTCGCCTCTGACCTTAGGCTCGTTCATGTGATACCTTTTATGATATTAAAGTCTGGCTTGCACACGTCGTCATGATCAAAGGTGAAATTCTTGTTGTGCTGCAGTTGATGCGAGCTGTGCCGGTCTGGGTGACCTGGAAATTCGAGTGAATCGTGGAACTGTTCCGGTTACGGCTCAGCCGATGGGCAATGGCATTTATGCAGTGTCCTTTCTACCAAAGACAGCTGGAAAATACATGGTGGACATTAGCTTCAACGGAATTCCACTTCCAGGTTTGTTGTTTTGAGAAGGTTAGTGTACTTACCCAATATACACTGTATAAATGTATGCCAGATGTACAATGTACATTGTATAAACATATTCTTTGGTTCTGCCAGAAATGCTTCTGATAAGAAGAGGTCATGCATCATTTTCATTGCTTCTCTGTAGAGGTTACTCCGTATTTTCGCACTGATCAATTTCAAGCCATTATTCAATATTGTGATATTGCATAGGATTTTTGCACCTTCTCAGAGTAATGTATGTACTCATCTTGCATATTTTGTATACAATTTTGTAGCCTCTTCTAGTTAATCAAGGGTTGCTTTTGCTGTTTGAATATTAAAAATAAACTTTTAATTGAACAAGCTATGATTTAAATTGCAACTGAATCCTTGGCCATTTCACACTAACAGTCAAAGCTGTGTATTTATTAATATTTTACTAATCATTGAAAAGTTTACCGATCATGTTTCAAGGCATGTATAGCAATTTATTATATTTCGAGCTGACAAAATAAGAATTGTGTGATTACAATTTTGTGTGCTGCAGAAAGTCCCCTTATGGTGTCGGTGAACGACATTCGTCAAGTGACGGTCAGTGGCGGCTGTAGTCATTTGACTCCAGTCGGCCGTCCGTTCTGTCTCACGGTTAACACTGAAGCAGCAGGCGATTCAGAACTTGTCGCTAAAATCACAGGTGAGCTAATCTGTCTCATTCTTCGTAAAATTGCCAAGTGTTTTTGTCATTCATCATTGCTTAGTGACATTTTGCCCTTGGGCAGCAAGAGTGTGATGCTTTTTCTCTTTTGAAATAATAAGCTCTGTACATGAATAATTTGTCTGGTCTTCTGTTTCTATTTTAGGAAATGAAACTTATTATATAATTTTCTTTGATGATGGCATTAATTATTATTTTTTTTATTCCTATTATTTAATTGTTATTATATAATTATCTAATGATCTTCTTGATGCTGAATTGTTAGAGGCACATTAGGATGCATTGTTTTGTTAACTTATGTTGTCTCTAAATATATTCCTTACATGTAATTGTAAATGTTTTCCTAGGACCAGACTGTCGTGGAGTTACACCAACAATGAACGGATCGTGTGCCACTGGATACAATGTCCAGTTCACTCCGATGGTGGCCGGAGTGTACAAGTTGGAGCTGTTGTATGGTGGGGAGGTAGTGCCCAACTGCCCTGTTGTCGTCAATGCATATGATGTGTCAAGAATCAAAGTCATGGGCATAAAAGACGGATTGGTCTGTCAAAGATCTGATTTCATTGGCAAGTTTTCACAGTCTTCATAATGAACACTTTTGCAAGGTATAATTATGTATGCTTGTATTTCTGCCTTTCTGCATGTGTTCGAATAAACAATACTTTTTGGTACACATAAAAATGTGCTATGGGTATTTATGAAAGTATGTATGTATATGGTTGAATGTATCTCTGCATAAATATAGCACCCTTTGAGAAACTACTACTTACCATGTCCAGAGTACTGTAAATTCGTACAGATACAGAGTGCATGCTATGCTTGTCAGATGAGAACTTTTCTCTAATTGTTCTATGTAGATGTTTGTTTTGAATTGTATGTCATTAATGTGTATTGTTGTTTCAGTTGACATGAATGACTGTGGTGAAGGGGAGCTTGAGGTCGTTGTCCTCTCAGCCAATGGTCGACCCATTCTCAACCATGTTGACCCAATGGGACCCGGAAAACTGGACGTTTCCTATGCTCCTACAGAAGGTGGACAACATATGATCCAGCTGACTTTCAACAGAGATGCAGTTCCAGGTTCGTTTATGCTTTGGGTTTATTGGTCGCTGAAGTGCATCAAGTTCTATCCGCAGAGCTTATGTGTTTACAGTGCATGTTTGATGACATTTTCGTGAGGAAAGAGAGGAAGTTATTCTTTGTTAGAGAGAAGAAGAGTGAGAGGTTATGTTAAGTACTGGAATCTATACAATTATACAGAAATGTCGGAAACTACAAAAATGAACTTTCTTTCTGTGCACAGCAACTAGACACCTCAAATGTCTTCCACAACTGAATACCTCATTATTAGGCTATGTCTGCTACTGACATGAATGACTGTGGTGAGTTCGAAGCTTAGTGGAGAGAGCGGCTGGTCGCTAAGCTGAGTATTGTTCTGGTTACCTGAAATCGAACCCCACATAGGGCAGTAATTTATTTTATGTTTCTGTTAGCTGCCAAAGGCGCTTTCTGTTGTGTAGTTTGTCTCATGTCAGTTGGAAAATAAGATCGCCCACCCCCACTCCTGGTTTGGCCATACCAGTGTCGTGCTATGCGGGCCGTATTTCATATAACCTGTCTGTAATTATGTTGCGGTTTGTCAATGTGAATTTAATACACGAATATATGTTTACTGGGTAGCTGAGGAGAACCACTCTGGAATATTACCATTAAGAAGTTGCAATTCGACAAAAGAAAATTAATTTCCAACCAGAGAATTGCGAATTATTTCAGCCAGCTACATGAAGAAATATCTAAACCAAACTGAAACACTTTGGAATGAAGATAGGACAGTTTGATTGAGATAGATGAAATCCAGAGGCCTGTAAGTGATTTTGTTTATTAATTCAACTATAAGACAGTGTATCTGTATTTTGTGTAGTCTTGTTTTATCGTAGGAAGTCCATTCAAGTTTTTCGTGCGCGATGCAACCAAAGTGACTGCCAGAGGGGATGGTCTGGCTGAAGTACAGTGTGGGCAGCTTGCAAGTTTCTTCATAAATGCTCCAAGTGCAACACTTGGAGACCTTGATGTCGAAATTGTTGGTGAGTGAAGACAGACTCAATCACACATGAAAATGAATTCATATACGAGGACCCCCATAACCCTATATTGTATTCAGATTTAAGTTATATGTTAGTTATATGTTAGTCCTAGTTCTAAATCTAATTCTAATTCCAAAAATATTTTTATGTCATCTATGTATTGTGCAAGCTTCATTATGTTGAAATAGTGACAAAATAATTGGTATTCGTAATCTTGTAAGTAATTAACGATGGAATTCGATCGACATGAGACTCTATGTGCACATGCCAGCCAATGAGGCACTGCCATTCTGGTCACTTGATCGAATTAGTTATGTGTTTGCCGAAATCACTTTCAAATTCATTCAAAGTTCTTGAACTTGCACTAATTAATGTTTGTTTATGTGACTAGCATTGTATAATAGAAAGGTCAGGCTATCGAATGAGATCAAGTTCAACAGGTATGGGATGTTATTTGAGACGTGTCAAAGGTTTGAAAACAGACCTAAAGGGTCAGATTTTGACACTTTAAGAAGGACCAATATTCGCATATAAAATTACCAAAAAAATTCTAGACTGTTTGTAGGTATAATACTTGGAGAAAAGTAGATTATATCCTGTACTATACGAAACTGCAAAAAAGTAAAAATCGACCTCTGACACCTCTGCTTCACTAAAATCGATTTTATCTCTAAATTAAGACATGCGACATAAGCCTGAAAGCGTCAGACTGAATCAGATATCTGCATTTATAATTATAGTTCCACTTTAGAATGATGAACTATCGGATTGTCATTGTTTTGTGTTCAGGTCCAACTGGGCGAGATGTGATGGCAACAGTTACAGAAAGATCGGCCGGCAACTTCAAGGTCGACTATTCTCCAACCATTGCAGGTTAGTGTTTTAATAATTACCATTCATAAAATGGATTGTTTTAATTGATGTGATATTCAGTTGCTCAAGTGTCTCTGAGGGCCTAGAAGGCACTATGTATCCATTTGTGTGAGGTGCATTATTTATTTTGGTTGAAAAAGTATTAATTGATTGAAGTAACATTTATTTTTTCTGCTGATTGAAGTAACATTTTTACTGCTTTGAGACCTGGCATTCTTTGAAACACATTTACAAATTCTTGGAATTGGGTTATTAATAATAATTATATATTGCAGTACTAATTATTACGCATAATGATTAACATTGAAGATAAATTATATATTCATAATTTAGCTTCATGTTGACTGTGGGCTTATCATTCTTTGTGTAGGAAATTACCAGGTGTCTGTGAAATATTTTGGACAACCAATCTGTGGAAGTCCTTTTCAAGTCAAAGGCTGGGATCCCAACAAAGTCTTCGTCTCTAACATCAAACAAGGATGTGTCGGAGTTGAATCATTCTTCAATAGTAAGTAATCTGTCTTACAAGTGCTGTCTAGGCCTATTATGAGAATTAATATGCACAATCTATCACAGAAGTCGACTGAAAGGTAATCTATGGTTAAGTCGGGACTACGGAAACTTTAAAATTTGAGATCTTGACCAGAATTCAAATTGTGAAACCTAAGAAATTTTTAATATATTTTAATTCCCCTCTGTTTCTTTAACTTTTATGCGCTCGGATAATCTTATCTAGCTGGGAAATTCCTCTGTTGAACTCTTTATTGGTATGCACAGAACAACAATGGATATTTTCATCTGAGCCAATCTGCAAAATATAGTCGATGGAATTTGTCGAAATCTATTAAACGCCTATAGAGAGATAGAACCGAGGATTAAGTAAGGAGTCTAAGCAACAGGAGACTTCAGTAAAAGTTACTCAGTTACTTAATTAATATCACAGACGCTGGAGTTGCTTGGCACAATATTTATGAAAAATGAAATAATGCTGATTATGATGACGAGTTCTAAACGATGAATACGATGGTTGGTGGTTGTAGTTGAGTTGCGAGAAGCAGGCGACGGAACACTGGAGATCATGATAACTGATCCAAGTGGTCAGTTGATTCCGAACCACGTTGTGACACAATTGCCGGGACAGCTTCAGGTTCACTACCAGCCGCAGATCCGAGGACTGCATCAGGTCCTTGTCACCATGAATGGACAGAGAGTTCAAGGTGATTGACAAACACAAGTTAATTAGTAGGTCCTAAACTAGATGCCTAATGCGGTGCCTAGAAGTTCTTTACAAAATGCTGCATTTTAAAAGTTACACCTTGACATCGATAAGGCTAGTTTTGTTCCCTTTGAAAGATTACATGACATTGTGTTAGGAACTTCAGCAGGAATAGAATTCTACAATTGAATGCCAGATGTCTTGATAATGAAAATGACTAATGTTTGAGTAATAGAGTAGAACCATTGGAATTCAATCATTCATGTATATACTTAGACATGGCAGCAGTATCTTTACAGATGTCTGACATATAAATGTAAAAGAAGGTACTTTGTATTTTTGAATCATTTACTTACTGCTATTTTTTTAACAATAAAAAATTTATATTTATGAACATTTACAAACATGACCACAATAATAAAATTGTGTATTGTACACAATTATATATTTATTCTTAATTATACTATTTTGTTACAATGATAAAAATATTGATTTAGTTATACAAGTATATATTGTTACATATGTTTAAAATATTGCTTTCTGTCTTTATGCCAAAGGATGTCCATTTGCTTTCAACGTAATCGATTCAAGCAAGGTGTCAGTGAAGGGCGATGGCCTGGGCCTCGTACCTTGTCGTGTTCCAACGAGCGTCCTCGTAAGCTGTCTGGACTCAAAGCTTAAAGACTATGAAGTCAAAGTGATAGGTAGTTTCAACGTTTCTGTTTATCCTATTTTTTTAATTTTAAGATGGTCCGATTTCGGACACGGTAAGAAAGAAACTCCAACTCAGATTATTTCAGTTGAGATTTCAGACTGATTTTAATTTGTCTAGATTCATCATAGGGCCTATGTTATTGTCGGGAATCACTCTGAATGTATTTGTTCACTCTCTTCATACGCTAAAGACACTTTGTAGATAATTATCTGGGTTTATACGGCGTCAACATCTAGCCATTTATCTAGCAACTTTTGCAAAAATTATATTGTGACCTTTAGAAACCTTGGCAATAGGTATGAATACATCTGCATCTGATAATGAGGAGATATTGGTTTATTTCACTAAGCAGTTCTTGCTTGGACTTGCACAAGTATGGACTGACACACATATTGGCTCAGTGCCTGCCCCTTTCAGAGCTAAAAATATGCATCCAGCTCTGAAATAGAAAGATCCTCAGTTCCTCACAGATGGCAAATATGTGAGAAAATCCTTCCTGCAGAAGAACCAAATTCTTGACCAGACAGGAAATTACCCTTGCTTACATATCTTTTAGTTTCGATGTGAAGTAATTTAAGTGATGATGGGGTTTGTGCGATCAACAAAGCCACTAAATTTATTAGGGATCAGGGTCAGTCGACCATTATTCCCCTTATGTCCAGAACTGCCAAAGTCCGGAACAGTATTATTTATTTGATTAGGCTGAATCTTATGCCTAATCAGTTGATTTAACGTCTGTTATAATGAACAAATTATTAATTTATTTTCTCAACAGGTCCAGATGGTTCTGAACTGATGACTAACTTCACTGAAGCTGGTTCAAATTTCCGCTTGGACTACACACCCACAGTTGTTGGTGAGCTATCTTAGACAGTTCTATGTCGTCTTGTTTTGTTTTGTCTAGCCTTTCATCTTATCTCATCCAGTCCTTGCTCTAGCTGTCCGTATTTTATAATCATGGTTGTCTCATTGTGTTTCCTCATATTGTCATCTTGTGCCATCTCGTGGTTTGCTCTTTGATTCCATTTTCATGTTTATATTCTTCTTGTTTTGCATCCTGTAATCTCTTAGATACCTTAATATTTTTGTATCTAATCATTTTCGTGTGTGTAAATTATCTGATTTCATATAATTTAATCCGCCCTGTGACTTAGGTTTGATGTTAATTTGTTTTCATGATCATTGAAGTTTCAAACCTTTTCCAGGCATCTATCAGATCTGCGTCGTGTACGGCTGTCTAGAGATTCCAGGCAGTCCGTTTACTGCCAGGGCATGGGATGCGTCACGAGTTGTCGTTGTAGACGCTGGAATGGGAGTCGTCGGATGCAAGTCAGCCTTCAAAGGTTCGTATTTAGATCTGATCTAATCTAGGTAAAATTTGAAACTATCTTCATTCACTAGAAATTAGTCTTTGACTCTGTCAACTCAAATCGCATTTGAAGACCACAATGAACTGAACTGAACTGGATTGGTTATGGTTCACGAGACCCTGAGACTGGAAGACGTGCTACTGGGGAATAGCAATTGGACAAATTGAGTGTTTGGCCTTGACCTACAGATTGTCTTTGGTGCCATGACTCGGATGAGGTTGCCTTGCATCGATAATGGTGACTGTGCAGTGGCTAGTGTGCTGAAATGTTGACTGAAAGTTTGGTGATTCACATCCATGCGGAACGAGAAAGATATGTCAAGATTCCAAAGTTATAATAACGGTACACTTCTGCTGGGCACAGCAGTAATGGAGAAAGGTAGTTGCCTAGGCTAAGAAACAATATTACTTTACAGAATGAGTGATGAAACAGTTTTTAATTCCCATCTGTTTTTGAGTCTCTATTATTGTATTCAGTGGGATGTTCTTCTTGCTGTTTGCAGTGATAGTTGCTGAGGCAGGGGAAGGTGTCGTTGAGATCAGCATCAGTGATCCAAACGGTCGTCTCGTTCCAAACCAAGCCATGGCTGATACACCAGGCTATCTCGATATTACCTTTGTTCCGTCTGTCGCAGGAACTTACCGTGGAAATGTAACCTTCAACAAAGAGAAAGTGCCTGGTACATTTTTATGGTTGAATTAAACTGTTTCATTATTTTGCTTTTTCGTATGATTATAAGAAGTCAGTCTCCAGACTAGAAAAGATGTAGAATCTGACCTAGTGACTTATGACTCATTAAGGACTTAGTGACATTACATCTCATCAACTATCGTCATTCTTAGAAGTCATTGCTAGCGACATCATGGGTCTCATTCGGTGAACTCTAAACGAACAATAAACGACTGACCCATTACCTACATGGTTGGTGAAGGAGTGTGCTGATAAAACAGCTTCATTCATTATTAATCTGGCCAACACACCCAGCTCAATTAGCAATGTTCCAACTGCCTTCAAAATTGCAATCATTGCACTGCTACCAAAGAAACCTGACATTGACACCCCAAATGCATCAATGCTGCTGCTCGTCTCGTCGCACGGCTGAAAAAGTACGCCCACATTCAACCACATTAAAAGATGGAGTCAAATGATGTCAAAAGAAATTGACATTAGCTACTTTGTAAGTTTCAACTGATTTATTTTGAATTTTATAATGCCATTACGTTGTATGCATTTGTTCGGTATTTTACCTATTTTCAGGGTCTCCCTTCACTTTCCTTGTGATTGACCCATCCAAAGTCGTATTGCGGGGCGATGGACTTGGTTTCGTACCAGTCAAAAAACCAACCAGCTTTACAATCAGTGCTCCATTTGCCACCTCACAGAACTTGGAGGTTTCTGTAATAGGTATACATTTCGGAAGTGACTAAAATATTTATACATTTTTATATCTTCTTTCATTGGCTGCTGCTAATTCATAGTTAACTTGAAGCGTTTAATTCTTGGGATGATTAATGCGACTAAAAATTCTACCGAGATTAAATTATTATCGCAGATACAGTTTTTGCATACAAATGCATGAAGTACTGCAGAAAGAAGCTGAATCTTGTAAATTAATATTTCTGTTGTAAATAATTCACATTTGTGCTACAACATAAAGTTCTTTCTTTACAGAAATTTCATATTTTTAAAGAATTTTTAGTAAATATTATTTGAAAGTTGCTTAAGATAAGGGTTCTAGGAAAACTTCCGCCTGGACAATTACCCCCCGGAAATTAGCCCCGGAGACAATTACCCCCGGACAACTACCCGGATTTTATTGTGTTTTAAATATTTCATACTTACACCAGTATTCTACATGTAAGTTGAAGATTTTTAAAGGTTTCACACAAGTTTTTAGGTGGTCTATAATGACTAACATTGCTGAATTCTATCACAAGTTGGCTTTATTATTGGGATAATAGCATTCCTCTGATCAGCCCAGTGAATATGGCTGTCAAAGCTCTGTATGTTACTTTAAACTAAAATGAGAGTTTTGTGTCGTTGTTTTACATTTTGTTACCTTTTTGTCATTTTATTTTATCTTTGCGCTTTCCACTGATATGATGTTACTTTCGGTTTGCTATACATCAGGTCCTAACGGATGCGAAGTCCCGATTTTCATCACAGAAAGTGCCAACAATAATTTCAAAGTGGATTACACTCCGATGGTGGCTGGTAAGATAAGAGAAATTAATAATTCTTGTTCATCTTAATTAAGTATTTTTACTTGTGTTTAGTTACCGTCTACCACTGTTATTATATTGTTTACCCTGCACATCAAACTTTATCAAGATACAATGAATAACGAATATTATTTCTAGGTGACCATCAGATCAACGTTACTTACTTCTGCAACCCAGTGTCCATGTGTCCAGTGGTAGCAAAGGCCTGGGATATCAGCAAGGTCATTGTCAGTGGCATTGACCTTGGACGAGTTGGAAACCAATCCTGCTTCACCGGTAAGAACCACACTTGCGTTAAAAGTAATATTTACTCTTTTGCTGTTAATTATAGTTAATAACAGCAACAACAATTTCTTACATTTATTTTGAGAGTAAGTGATAACTGTGTTGATTAGTGTGAAGTAACCCCATCCATTTACAAAGAACAATGCTAACCATAAAATTATTAAGAGTGTACCATCTCCATTCAAATGACAGCCCAGAACCTATATTGGGAATTATCATATGATTGTTTTTTTTTACTTTTTTACACTCGCTTAAAGTGCCACTTTTCTTTGGCCTCGGCCATTTTACAATGATCTACAAAATTAATCATCTTATTTCTTTTGCTGCTATTTTCCAGTTGATGTCAAGGATGCTGGGGAAGGGAGCCTGGAGATCAGTATACAAGGACCGAATGGACAGATGATTGAGAACAGCGTCGCTGCCTATGGAAGAGTGCCAGGAGTCTTCCAGGTGTCGTGCATACCAGTCATGGCCGGTCCTCACAGAGTAAATGTTCTCTTCAACTGCAGTAACGTTACAGGCAAGTTAACCGGGTTCAGTTCTGGCAATCAAATTTGGTTTAGAAATAGGCGGAAATTGTACCACCTTTATCCAAGAAATTGATCCATATGTTAATAGTAAACTTTTGTTTGATTTTCCAGGCAGTCCATTTGTTTTCATGGTTTCCGATCCAGCTCAGGCGACTGCCTGTGGAGATGGACTCCAGGTAGTGCGCTGCAATCGACCGACTTCTTTCACCATAAATGGCCCAGCAGCTTTCTCTCGTGATGTACATGTCAAGATAACAGGTGGGACAAAACTCTAACTGACTTCTAACTTGAGCGGTTCACCCATGACTTTTACTTGGGAAATTTTCTTCTGAGTTTGGTTGGCCATGAGTTAGGTTGATATTACTTCCTGATTCACAGGACACCAATCGAAGGCTGCTCATAGCAGATTAATAGTAGAGTTTTGTACTATAGTGAAGTCAAATCTTTTGTCAGTTGACATAGAAATTCAGCTGTGGTGTAAAGCGAGTCGGGTCTTAAGTTTTGACCTGAGAGACAAGTACAACAGAGGGAACGCCCAGAGCTTTGGACCAACCACCCAGAAGGCTCTGTTGGACAACCCTGATGATGTGACCACTGTCGTAGAACATTTGTTACGGGACATTGCATTTATTTACAGGACCAAATTGTAAGGAAGTCAAACCAAAAATCAGAGACTTGTCTGCTGGTGTTTTTGGAGTTGAATACACACCTACTATACCAGGCAAGCATTCATCATAGCTGCATTCATCTTAAAAAAGTATAACTATTGATTGAGGTTATTATAATGCATTTATAGGTAAGTAATTTAATAGGCCCATGGAAGAAAAACAAATTACACTCTACAACAATTAACTAACAATACAGAATGCACAACAGAAACAAAATGTATGTATGTAGGTAGCCTACTGTAGATCTAAATACTATTATTTGATCATGTATTTTGTAGTAGGGCCTATGTACAGTACAATGTACATGGATTCAAAATACAACTATAAGTATTTGATATTGCCCCCTTGCTTCCAAAGATTGCTCTTAAAGCACTGTCACAATATACTCTGTTTTCATGAGTAACATTTTGTGTAGTGTGGCTTCAATGAACATTTCTGAACCTTGTTAGGTGAGCATAATTTTATCAAATTATCACATTGTAGGAAATCAACACTGTATTATGTATTTTTTCTTCATTTATACACAAAATGTTGATGACTGTGTTTATGGATTCAACTTGGGCTCTCGACTCTGGTTTTTCAGGCGAGTATCTCATAGAGGTGAAATATTTCGATGAGCCAATATGCGACAGTCCATTCACGGCACTCGCCTGGGATTCAGCTCTGGTACGCGTCGGAGACATTTGTCCTGGAGTTGTCGGAAGACCATCCTTCTTTCACAGTGAGTGACAAGAAATGGTGTGTCTTGGATCGATTGGCTGAGTTTTGGGCTGGCGAAACTTTTATCCCTCTGTCCATTTTCCTCCTCCACCTGTTCATGTACTTGTTTCCTGGCCATTTCTATTTCTCTTCTTCATGCTTCTCTTCTTTTGGTGCCTTTTGTCTTTTCCAATTGGGAATTGGTCTTTTCGAACTTTCAAAGGCATTAGGAGAGATAGAAGATTTGCAATTTACACACAACTGACTCATTTTAATATTCTTCAAAATTTGACAGTTTACTGCTTTGTCTGATGACAACATTTTTTAACCATACATGAAAATATCATAATTGATATTTTTATGCATGGTCAATTGGTCAATCAGAATTTTATTGCAATTATAATGTTACCATGCAACGTATAGGTATTGAAACAAATTTGAGGTTTTTTCTGCATCACTTTCAAATACTTTTGCTTCTTGCTTGTGCAGTTGATGCAAGTCAAGCTGGAAGAGGTACTCTGGACATCGCAGTCATTTCGAAGGGTGAAAGCGTTCCCGTATCTGCTCGTGCATTGCAGAGCCCCGAGTTCCTTGAAGTTGTGTACACTCCGATTTATACTGCAACTCATCTGATCAACGTTCGCTTCAACGGAGAACCAGTGCCAGGTTGGTTATTTATCTCTAGGCATCTGAATATTTGTATAGCATTTGTTCATTAATTACGTTGCTTTATTATATTGCCTCAGGATGTATATTTCAGGTCATGTAGTCAATAATTGTTCATAAATGCACAGTAACTAACCAAATTTTTCTCAATGTAGGAAGTCCGTTCTCAGTTTCCATGTTGGACGGAAGTCTTGCTGTGGCGAGTGGACCGGGCCTGGGTCGCGTCAGAGCAAATCAACCGACGAAATTTGATGTTAACGCAAAAGCAGTTGGTGGTGAAGCCGACCTAGACGTTCAGATCACATGTAGGAAAACAATTATTTGTATTTCTCATCCACTTTTCATTTACTGTGTCATAGACAGATGTTGATTGATTCTCAATAAATTCATTTGAATTGAATTGAATGACTATGAATCATTTTGACCAATAATTATTACCAACTAACAGTTCAGTGCAAGACAACATGATTTGATATAATTATAATAATAATAATAATAATATAGAACAGTATTATGGTACAATACAGATCCATGCAGTACAGTGTACTGAAATATAGCGCAAAATGATGCTATACAATATAATTGAGCAAATAGGTATAGAGTGGTGTGTTTGTTGCCTTATAACCGGAGGGTCACAGGTTTGAATCTGCCTCGAGCCACTGCATAAGGACCTTGAGCAAGTCCTTCACCTACAATTGCTCTTCGGAGTCAGGAGGGATAGTATATTGGATAAGACACTGGTTGTACGAAGAATATCGGATACAAGATCGAGTCCAGTAGTCTCCCAAAATCCCACATCTAGATTCAACCTTCCTTCACCAAATGACACAGTTAATGAGACGGCGTCTAGACGCTTCGGCGTATTAACTCCGACTCAGCATCAGCACTATTTTCGAGAATGCTTCTGAGCAGTTTATTCCATGAGAGGCGCTATATAAATATTTGACTGCATATACACTACATTGTGATACATTAATCATGGAATGATGTGAGAATTGAATATCATACAACTGCACACATGCCATTTCCAACCACTTCCCTTTGGCTTCATCCCCGATTCTAATCATCTGTGGTCTAAGATACTGAGTTGTGTGCTGTACAGAAATAAAGTAAAAGATTTAATTAATGAGAGACATGAAACTAAACGAGTCAAATGTCCATAGCAACTACTCCAAGTAGGTCATGAGAAGTCATGAATACTCGTTACCTAATAGTAACCTGTACTTGTTGTCTTTTAGCACCTAGCGGTCAGCGAGTGCCTGCAGTGATTACTGGATCCTACTGCAATGGCTACCAAGTGGAGTATATGCCGTGTGAAGCAGGTGAACTACTGTCTTGTTGTATTCCTGGCCAAATACTCGACTTTTCATACGAAATGAGTTGGGCTTTGGCTTGTAGAAATTCTCTGATGTTTTTGTAATATTCAGTTGAGTGTTATTGATCCCATCTGACTGACCCCAATGTGATCTATCTATTGGATAAGACTAGTTTAGATGAGATTCTGTGCAATTTGATACGCAGATTAGATTGCTCAGTTTATTTGACTGGATTAATAGAATGTAGTACTATAATAATAGTCTTCATATGGGATTACATTGTATAAAATTTGATGAGTTAGAGTAATGAGAACTAAGCTCTAATCTACTCTTCAGAGCTACTGCAAGCTAGTTTGTCAAAAGTTCCTTCTAGGAAAAATCTGTTTCCTTCGATTAGCTACTACTGTGACATTGCTGAGAATGCTGAGGTCTGATCAAAAGGGAAAACTATCTCTATCGGTATTTCTGTTAACTGACAACAGGCCAGTATACGATAAACATTAAATATGCGGACATATCGATCAAAGACAGTCCATTCCATCCAGAAGTCTATGACTGTTCACAAGTCTTTTGCAGCCAAATGCCATTTGGAGTCGTTGGAAAGCCAGTCTCCTTCACAGGTAAATATGTTTCAACTGCCTCAATTATATTAAGTTTCATGTATGCATTAGTATGTGCCATCGATATTAATTGGGTGAGTCAGTTAGTGAGTAAATATATGTTTCATCATTGTTACCATCTCATAGAAGAACAGTTTGTGGTGTCCAGTAATGTCAAAATACATGCTGGTGATTTCTCTCAGTTTCTACTCTCCAAGTATGGTACTACCAATATATTCTCTGATTTACAAGTTGAGCTAGAAAACTAAAGGTATAAGGTACGGATAGTACCGCCATGTCTACTTCGGAAGTGTTGCCAGTGGTCAGTCACATGGTAGAAAAATCTTTTGATTGAGGCACATTGTCGTCTATTTATACAATTACACAACTCTGACAATAGGACACCTTCTAACCTCAGTAATTGAATAGTTAGTAAGTGCATTTGCGTAATATGAACTATTATAATTCTATGTGAAATTGATGGCTAAGCTTTGACGGGCGAGTTCCTGTGTTATTACTTAGATTAACTGTGCTGATCAAAAATGTACTGGTCAATTAAACAGATTTAATTAGCTAAGCTACACATGCATTTACATTGCTCGTTTCGAGTTCAACAGTTCTTAACTATCATCGCGTATTTAATTGTCATTAAATTATATCATAACATTTAGAGAGTGCCTTATGTGTATATAGAACCGTTACACTGTGCTTTGTGTTTCAGCTGATGCCAGCATGGCAGGACCAGGTGTAATCACTGTTTGCGTCAAGGGCAAACAGAGTAGGCCACATGTGGAGATGTCAGTGGATTCAAAGAATGTCTGCACTGCTACGTTTGTACCAACAGAGGGTGTTGTACACAACGTCACAGTCAAGTTCAATGACTGTGATGTTAGCGGTATGCAGCTTAGTTTTGTATCTTCTACGATTAATCAGTACCTAAACCATTACCTGATAATTAATAATTTAGTGATTAATTTAGTGAAATGCAATTATGAGTTCTTCACTAACATAAAAGCACTATCTTTTACAGTTACGATCATGGTATTACAACTGTACAAGTAAGAGTAGTAAAAGAAATAGTAATAATAATGACAGCAAGAAGTACTACAAGTAATTATTATTAAAAATAGTAATGACAACGTTAGTTATAGTGATGGTGAAGATAATGGTAATCCTAATAAGTGTCATAAGTATGAATAATAATGATCTTCTCTTATTCACATTCTGACTGACAGACCACAGTGTGATTACAAGTATGATATGAACGGACGATTGCATGTCATTGCAGAAGTTTAATGTGACTGTTGGAGGCAAGGCACTCGTCAACTCTATTTGCAACGCTAAAGAAAATTGAGTCAACAGGAATTAGAGTTCCCTGAAGCGAACTGGGATCATACGCTTTTCGTGCCAGTATATTGTTCATTATTCCAACCACTCCCTGTCTGGAAGAGTGCTAGATGGATTAGTAAAATTAGTAACAATGATTGTTATTACATGTGTTATGTAAGTGTTTGTTTTGTGAGACAAATTGTTAATAATGCATTGTGCTTCTCATCAGGTTCGCCTTTTCTGTGCAACGTCATTGACCAGAAGAGTCTTCACGTGCGCTGGGACGCCTGCATGCTTCGCCCCGTCGGCTGTCCCGTATTTGTGGAACTTGACGTAACAACCTCCCCTGAAATGGAAGCCACCTGCAAAGTACTAGGTTAGTGTATGTCTTAATTTTCTGATCTCAATACACACCTTATTTTATTTTATTTTTATTCATAATTATATTGCTATACCACCTTTTCAAGTCTCCTACTACTCAGAGGCGGTCCTGACTACAGCCCGGAGGTGTGTCGGAGTTGACATGCCCAAGCAACTCGAGCAATGGTGTGTAAAGGACTTGCTCACAGTGGCTTGGGTCTGAATCGAACCTGCGACCCTTAGGACGCAAGGCGGCGAATATCTCACTACACTACTTATGCTATTATATTAGACACCATGTTTCGGTTTATGCTTCAGACGCATTGTAGATCATGAGTAATAAGAAAGAATGTTTTTGCCAACCATTAGGCATGACAGATGTTAACGGATTAACTTAATAGGATTCATTGCAGCCACATTTAAGCCATGGGCACACAAAGTGGGCCCTCATCTTGTGCTGATGATGTTAACTTGTGGCCAGCTATGGGCCCAGTGTCTGTCAGAGGAATGCCGTTCCACTAGATTATATGCGCTATGTTTCTCAATAGTATCATGGCTTAATATAGAGACATTAAGCATCACTAGTGATGTTGAGATATCTCGAAACATACATGACATTTCAGATAGCTGTGCACTTCTTGAATGACTACATTTTGATTACTGTAATCACTTACTGTGATTGGATCTAAAAAACTCTAAAGAAGATTCATGGCCAGAAGCATGCTATTACCTCAAAATACTGACTTTGATGTTCATTTGTAATAATTAAATGTTTCTGAATTAGATCCGTTTGGAATGCAAGTGGTTGCCATGGAGCGCAGAAGTGGAAGCGTTTATGCGTACCAGTTCATTCCAGAAAATGTTGGACCGTATACGATTGACCTTCACTACGGCACTGAACCCGTGCCTGGCACTCCTTTTGTGTGTAACGTCTATGATGCGCAGCGCGTGAGGATTGTTGATGCTGCCCCAACGGGCAACATTGGGCAGGAAGCAGGATTTACTGTTGACACAAGCGAAGCTGGAACTGGAAACCTAGAGGTCGCAGTCACCGTTGCCGGGGCAGCTGTACCACTGCGACATGAATGCTTCAACAACCTGCATACTTACTATTTTGTACCAAGGGTTCCTGTGGATCACATTGTCAATTTGACATTCAATAAAGATTGCGTTCCAGGTGATCTGTTTGGAACTACTACTATTACACTCAACAACAGTACATTACAGATTTAATTTTATTTATACTTTTCACAGTATGCTTTCAATTGTCTGCGATATCAATGCATACATGTATGCCTATATGTATTCTTATAGATTGATAAAAGTGAATGATATATATGCATTTTTGTGACATCATGCATGACAGCCATTTAATATTGTGCTTGATTCTAAACTTGAGTTTGACTGTATTATGATTTGGACTCTAAAAGCAGCCATTATTTTATTGATGAACTGTGCATTATGATAGCACTTTTAAAAGTGATTAGATTAGGTTTACCTAGGTTAGGTCAGATTGCATTTAGATGCCCTTGTAGTTTGGTGTCCATAAGATTCAAATCTCCATTTGAAAAATTTCTCGTTGTCTTCAAATTGTTGTTTTGCACAGATTTTGTTAGAAAACTACTGGTTGTTAGCAAATTGCTATAGAAGAGTTAAACAGCTGCTTTTGAGAATCTTTGCAGAGTCAGTGAATTCAAGACATTCCGTTATGAATGATAGTTGATTGCTGGTTGTGAGAGGTGGTGGTTGATTTAATGAAATGTTGTCCTGTTTCATTCAAAGGTTCTCCGATGGTCTGGAGTATCGTCAACCCGGCTGGTCAGATGTCGTTGATCAACGGTTGTGTTGGCAAGTGCACGAGTGTCGGTCAGCCGGTATGGGGCATCATTAACAATCCTGGCTTCCCTATCAATGTAAACGACATCAAAGCACAGGTGACAGGTCGGTTGACATGGTTCTATCATCTGATCAGCATAAATTCGTGTTATTGAGACGATCGTATTGAAATTTTTAGCCATTTTCGTAGTTGCCATTTATCATCATCACCACCATCTTAACCATCATCATCATAATCATCATCACCATGAGCTTCACCGTCACCATCACTGTCGATTGTCTCGATCATCATTCATTAGCTGTTGTCCGTTGCTTTTCTAGCTCCCTCTGGTGACATGTTACCCGTTCGAGTGACTCAACAGCAGGATGGAAGCATACGACTGGAGTACACATCAATGCTGGCGGGTGAGGTTTAAATTGTTAGATCAAGTTGTGAAGCAAATTTACATTTGATTAAAATTTATACGATACCATTGATACAAATTATGAAGCATTGAGTTGACATGTGCTGTAATACATTTCATTAGTCTGCGCTGATAGGCAGTTGCATTGTTAAGCTTCACACTGAATTTACGGTATGCATTTGATTACATACCAAACAATGTTTTGTGTTGCATTACATTATGCTTTTACATAAAACTTTACTGAATTACTGTACTTCTCCATATCACTTTTTTATACTAAATTACATCATGTTATAAAATACATTGCATTTTGTGCAGTACAAAATGCGTTACGTTGTTTACTTGACATAATATGTCTTTTCTTCTTAGGAAGCCATGTCCTTTCAGCTGAATATGCTGGCCAGGCAATTCCTGGCAGTCCTTTGGTAATAGATATCTATGATGCCAACAAGGTTCGCATAGAAGGCGCAAGAGGTGGAGAAGTCATAATCCCAATGGTTGTAGATGGTAGGAACTGGTTTGCTCTTTGCATGTCAATGCTTATATTAATCTCTTTCTTAATTTAATTTCTGTATTTATAAAACGACAACACATAATTTCTAGGCAGAAGTCGATGGTGTTCGAAGGACTTGCTCAAGGTGCTTGCTCAATGACCATTCCAAGGTAGATTTCCTCCTAACCGTAGGCTAAGTGTTACAGGATAAGTGAGCTAATCAATCAGATTCTGTGTTATGCCGATGAATATTCAAAAAGTGTAATTTGTGCTAGACATTGGTAGTGAGTATTAAACTCATATTATATAATATATATATATATATAGTATGAGTAGCAGTGCACTAGTGTATCATTTATTTGGTTGACTATCCCTCCCTCAGAGTCCCTCAAACATCAAACTCCATTTATATTCCTTGAAAGAAATGTAATGCATACTGTGGGACAAAATGGCTAGTTTACTGTTACATGCATATAATAATAATAATACATATATCTCTATGAGTTTTTCATTTTACACAAAGTCTTGTGTTGTTGTGATACAAGACTTGCTTTTCTTGGTTTAATGTAGATTAGTCATATATATCCATTGAAAAACTGACAAAATGATTGTTGGATGATGATTGTGATTGATTGAATTTGTTACTTAGTAATTCGTGCGGATGCGGGTGTGGCCGACCTCAGTGTCACTGTGACTGACCCAAGTGGCATGTCCGTTCCATTTGATGTGGGACACACCCCAACCGGAGAGAAGGTTACCTACGTTCCTGAGCAACCTGGCACCTACAAGATTCACGTCACCATCGGCTGTACGGATGTTCCAGGTATCAGAAAACTGCTAGAACTATCTGAAAAGAAAATAGTTCTACCTTTTATAATAAAGTTTTAGCTGCATTACTTACATTGTCTTCAACTGATGCAGAACAATTTTATTCTTTGGATTCTAAAGTGTATTGCAAAGTCTGTCTAATGTTTATTCCTCTACTATGGTTATTTAGTATCTGGCTTCATATCAGCTGTGGTTGCAGGTGTGTTTAACTTCAATTTCTTCAATTACTGACCAACAACAAATTTGAAGATTCTTTGGTGTTAATTAAGATTCCATTCGTTTAGGTTGTCCAGTTCGTCAGGAGATCCGAGCAACCGTCTTGGCGACTGCGTGTGGTGACGGTCTGATCAAGGGATGCGCTGGTCAGATCCAGAGTTTCATCGTCGATCCTAAGGGACAGAAGGGAGAACTGGTTGTGCAGGTCGAAGGTCAGTCAGTCCGATAATTACAATTCGATTGAAACAAAGATCTGAGCAGAATCACTAAATACTTCAGAGTTTCAGAGATTTAGTTTTGCATATTCTCTCACAGTTGCTCAATTTATTCAGTGTTCAAATGTCAAATCTATATCCATTACGTAGTCTGTGAGAGACATATTGGAATTAACTTCTACGAAAGTTTCTGTAAGTGTCAGTTTGCTACTTTGTGATTGCATTTATATCAAACCATTATGTCTATAATGTTTTAGTTTTGTTAACCGAACACTACTTAGGAGGACGGAGAGTAATTATCTTAAAAAGCATTATATTAATGTCCCGATACAAGGCATTGCATTGCATAAAATTCTTTTGCATTGTTGCACCAGTTTCCATTGTTACTAATATTTTGCAAAGTATAGGCCTAATGTTGTTTCAGAAATAAAAATCATGGGTGCAAATGTAAGTTATTTATTTATTCACACATTTCTATACCGCCCTTCAAACAAACTACTACCGTACTCAGAATCTAGCTACTAATATAATTTATAATTTATAATTCTGTGGAAAGGAATATATTTGACTTTGGACATACTGGTGAAACATTATAGGTCCTAATACCATCGCTAGAGTTCAAATCGAACCAGTTGAAGGCGGAAAGTTCCAAGTCAACTACTTACCAAGTGAAGCTGGAATCTACTCAGTCCACATGATGTTTAATGGACGAGAAGTGGAAGGTACGAATTCTGCTTTCGTATACTGCTTAACTGTACCACGAATCTTACCTCATTGGGTGGCTTGGGTGTTGCGAATAGACTGGACTTATAGCTTACTTGTTACGAACCTTGCTCAAGAATGAGTTTGATTTTGACAACACATGGCAGTAGAAAACCCAACTCATATATAGTTTAATTTAATCTTCTATCTATTTTCATGTTTCTGTAAAAAATTAGGTCTGTCATTTTTGATGAAATAAATGAATATATATAAAATATATATTATATCATTCTAATGGTGTTATTACTTCACTTGATCTTGTTGACCCCAGCACGTGGAATGGGCTATCCGTGGAGCTTTGGAGCCTCCCACGAGCGTCCCCTACTCCTTACCTTGCGCTACTAAAATCTACGTACTTTCGCTTAGCCTGGGTCGGGAGCGCTTCTGAGTAGATATCTTGAAGGAGTGCTGTATAAATTGTAACTGATTGATTGATCTTATTTGTCCTGATATGCTTTAAAATAATTGCTTCACAACAGTTGTTTAGCACTTTACATCATGCAGACTGCTGGTAAATTGAATTCGTACATGTGGATATTACTCGGGTGGATGTTACTTAGAGTGTGAACTGAATTTGAGGTGAGGTGAATTATTCTGGGGTTGTTTGTTTTTGGTGTAGGCTGTGCGTACCACCCACGCATTTGCGATGCAAGTAAAGTGGAAGTGATCGACGACTTTATGAACTGGGTGGATCCGGAGCAC
>JAQFXW010000035.1:0-28813 GCA_034693945.1 Dendrobaena attemsi | reverse complement strand
CTGTAGGTGACCCATTATAGCGGGATAATAATCCTTTTTGGGTCTTCCTGTTGACTTTGAGTGATGACAAAAATATGTTTAACATTGTGTCTTTATTAATGTTGTACTGTCTTGTTCTTGTCAATAAAAAACCCATTGAATTGAATATCTTTCTCCTTAGCCAGATACAACCAGCAGCAATGTGTGTCATCTTGAGTTGTATGATATTGACATATGTTAGCATATTAGTGTACACTACAGATTAATGCTTGGGATATTCTGTCTTGTATTCTTTGAAGTAGGGCGTTTGAGGAATTTTTCTAAAATCAATTGTCTGCTGAGTTAATGTGAGTTTCCTTTCGACTGATTGTAGGACAAGGTGGTGGCATGATGCCATCCAGTTGGCTGATGCTGAAGAATGTCTCTTCTACGGTTTGTTTAGCCTTTCTTCTCTGTTCAATCAATCAATCAATCATCATTGTTTATTGTTCCAAGACATTTATACCATTTTTTGAACAAACGTCATTATTTACCAAACAAGTTATGTACAAGGCACAATATGGGAAGACTCAGAATAAACCGAGGTCCCTCTAGTTAGTCACCTATGTGCAGTAATGTTTAACACGACGATGATGATGGCTACACTCTACAGTAGTTGTGGACTTGAAGGAGCGATATAGAAATGCGTAAATAATAAATAATAGATAATAATACAAATACACAGTAAGCAATAATTAGGAGTTAATGCTACAAGTTATTATGCAGACCAAAATAGATTGCACACAATTGTATATTACAATTATACAAAAATGCAAAAAAAAATAAACACAAAAGCATAGTTACATCAGAATCTGATTCAAGTTTCATGTTTCATTAGCCGGAGTTTGATCTTCTTTCGTTGACAAGATTTTGGGACTATGTCGTTGTCAGTACATGCTGTGTTCATAAACTTTAGTTCTGTTAGACTCTAGCTGGAAACAACTTAGTGCCCTAGTGTGAGAAATTGTTATAACACATGAGTAGATGTTTTTTCTTTGAGTGTACAACGGTACGCCCATCGGCAGTTGAGATCTGCGATCAGATAATTGTACAATGCATATGAAAAGAATTTAAAGTTTGGATGGTGCATTAAAAATTTAGGTCACGTTTTTATGATACAGTCAGTGCTTTTTGGAAGTTGAAGCAAGCCGCTTGAGTTTTTAAAAATAGACAGTGAGTTCATCCTTGTATGTCCAGGCTTGACACAATGACACATGGGTGGTGGGTCTTGGGTTTAATTGTGAAAGAAACCCCTTACTTCTAACACATGTGTCTTGGTTGTTAAACAATTAGACCATTAAAAACCAATTTGCATTATGTTTATATGTCTGGTTTCATGTATTGATTTATCAGTCAGGTGTAATCATTTGAACTCGTAACGCATTTGAAACGAGGTCCTAAAACCAATCAATGTTTTGCTTTTTACCTCCTAATGGATCACGCTGTATGACTTTCATGTTATTTCGTCTTAGTTAAAGGCTTTTAAATGTTAATGTCAAGATGGTAGTAGAATCCATGCATTTTTCCACCATTTCAGCATTAAAGAGTTAAATAAAACTTGTTAACACGATTGTTCCTCTGTTCTGCTTTTATAGCTGGACCCAGGAATGCTTCAGAAGATCTGCTTGCTCTACGGTCCACTGCAGAATTTCTACTACAGCAAGGTGTCGGGACAGGCGCTGGCGTGTTACATCAACCGCGACGATGCGTTGACCGCTCTCTCCAACATCTCGCAGCATGTGCACAGTTCCGGTCCGTCGACTCGGCTCATCGCAGAGCTGGTGGCGGCCGAGGACATCGGGCGCGTGATCGACAACAGCTGGACGGCAATTCCGCCGTCGTTTGGATCGGGTGCCAAGCCAAATGCAATGCGCAGCGGGTGGGATGGCATGTAATATAATCACAAGCTGATTGACTCCTTCTTTAGCGGACAACTCTGTGTTTATTAAGCGTGGGAGTCGAGGATCGTCTGTAATCAGTTTATGTAATTTGATGTACATTTGTTGGCGTGCGTATCAGCGCGTGACGTAAGCGTCTTGTACACGGTGATGCTGTAAACATTATATCTATGTAAACAAGTTTTTCTTGGTATCTCGTCAGCCTCGTTTGCACTTGTGATGCATTTGTAGAGGGGATTATTATTATCATCATCATCAGCACTTGTTAAACAGTTTTAAGAATTGTTACTTGTATATTTTTGTAGATACATATTGTTATATAATGTTTGCATGCATAGTATGTACACGCACATCACCGTATCTGCTTGTATATTTATATGGATGTATAACTATATATTTATATGTATGCATAATCGTATCTGCGTTGCAGTCATAGAGTATATTACATGATAGTCTGGTGTGTGTTCTTGTTTTATGCGGTTCGTCGGATAATTTGATCATTTCTTTGTTCAGTAGAATTTTTGTATCTGAGAACCATTTTTTAATTAAGGAAGAGTGTTTGGATATAATCGACGTTAATTAAGTAAGTAACGTGTTGAGTAACTCAAAAACTTAGCTGCGTAAAACACAGTTCTGGCACCGTAGTAGCTAGAAAGAATTGATCTGATATTGACAGATCCAACATCGTTCGGTAACTTTGTGTTGATAACTGTTTTGTTGGCATTCAGATTGTGATTTTCAGCCTAACAAATCTAAAATAAAACTGCTCAGTCTTTCGTAAGAATTGTGTTACGTTTATACGAGAAAATTTTGTGTCATTTTGCATGAACATGCTTCATAAATAGACATATGTTTGCAAAAGCGAATATGTGTGTATGTATGTAATCACCGTTTATTAGTAGGCATTGTTACATTTTATTGGTATGTTGCTTTTGATTATGTTTTGAGTTAAACTGGTTTGTCATGTCAATCAGAGTTAAAGTATTTTTATGTTGTCTTTGGTTATGGTTTTTAAAAGGAAATCTGTCTTTATATTGACTGGGTCATTAACGACACTTTCCTAATAGAGATTTTATTTCACGTCTGCCTAGTTTTACACTTTAATGATCAGTTACATTATGTAATAAACTGCACTGGGAAAAATATGCAGCCGGTCATTCGAGTGTGTTATGATGGTTGCTACAGTAAGTACAGTCTAAAAAGAATTTTGTGACTGGATTTATCTTGGTGATAATTTTCCCATTATTTCCAAGTATCTGTTTCTAAATTCAGTTGAAATTTGATTTACTGTTTTTGTGTGTAATTGGTTCAGTATTATTCTTGACTAAACGAACGGGTTCGCAAAATGTTGCCGGATTGAACGGAGTTATTGACCGTTGATTAATTTAGCAAAGTTATTAATTATATGCAGATAATCCAAAGTCTCAGGTAAACACCTATGCCAAATGGCTTCAAAATTTCGTCGATGCAATGTTCGTGTATGTAGGTTTTGAGATCTAACCGGATAAATAATTGCATATTTTAGGACATAAAAGACGCAGACTGCTTCTTATAAATACTCTGATCTCAGCTTAACATGTAATTATTGTTCAGTAAGCGAAATGTCCTTGTTCATGTCGTTATTTATCCTAGACGGCCAGAATTTCTGATTTTGTATATAGGTTTGATGTTAATGTTTGTTCGCTAGCAACTGCTTGACCAAACTTACAGTATTTAGTTTGATTTGAATGGTCGACCGGTGTCCTATGGTTGTGTCTGTCTTTTTGGCTGTTCTAATTTTGGCTGTTCTGTTTGTTGCCCGGCAGAAAATGAGCAATCTCGTTAGGTCCGTTGTCTTTAGTTTTAAACGTTTGTCCAACTGCTTAGGTTTAAGTACTTCGCTCCAACTGTCTTTAACGCATGCTCACTCACGTCCACTCCGCAGGTTCTTCGTATATCCATGAAGCGGCGCTTGTCGTGGGCATGACAGCCTTGATATTGACCTTGTGAATGAGAATTAGAGAAGGCGCTACTGTCTCCGTATGTGAGAAGATGTTTAACATTCGCTGTGGCTTCACTTGCTGGTTCATTCTATTTGACACTTGGCATCGGTGTTACTCTATATCTGAGCATTTCTTAAAATTTGTTATATCTCTTGAGTTCATTTTAAAGTTCTCTGTCGTAGTTTTGACGAGGCTGGTTATACCAGGAGCCGCGTCCGATTGTAAAGTGCTAGTCTTTTCAATTTATATATATATATAATTTCCTAATGAAACGGTGATGTTTTCTATCAAAGTATTTCGGTTTGTATTCTGCATTCTCGCAGTCCGTAGTGTTTTATTAGTTGCAATATAAGAAGCCAAAAACATGACGATTATATCGGTTTGTAGATATGCTCGTTTTGAAATGACCCGTAAAGCTGAATGGCATTATGCAGGTAGCTGTAGAGCTGTTGGTGAGATCAAATTTTCGTTTGCAATTTTTGCTGATGGTTGATGTTGACAGAACTGCTTTGTAAAATGTTCTGTTACCAGTTATTGCTCTGTTAGTGAAAACCGACTTCTCTAGTTAGCGTTTGTTATTTGTAATTATGAGATAGACACATTTCCGTAGTTATTAAGAGTTTTCATCGGGTATCAAATCGGATTCTTTGGTTTGTTGGTAGTTTGTAACTGATGTCTGTCAACCGATCGTTCGTATTTCTTTTGATCACGTTTGCAACAATTCGTGGTAAGCCATTCAAGGTTCCGCGCGTGCATTGTGTCGTGAAATCGCATTAGATCAGGGTTTGTTTTGTCTGCTGACAACAGCTGTAAATCTTTTTCTACGCACAGTAACAATCTGTTTAGTTTCCGTGCCAGATCCTTCTGTGAAGCAATAACTCGGTAGAATGCTGCTATTGTGCGCATATGCGTTTATTTTAGTTCTGTATTATTACGCTGTTTGGTCACGTTCGCTTAATCGGCACAGTCTGCTACCTGAGAGTTTAACAGGGACTAGCCCTAAGCTATATATAGCTGCAGAGTATTCCGGTACAATGTAAACATGACACCACCACGTCACATCGTTGTGCTTGGTTTGGTTGGAGAATTTCACTTCACTAATTAACTAAGCAGGAAGAGGTATATCTTTGTAATCGAGTTGGGATTCTGTGTGGAAGCAGCATCTCTCTGTAGGGCTAGTCCTACGTGTAGCTGCAAGGCAATCTACTAGCTTCATTGGCGTATTTTATATATGTGTGTCTGACTGACAATGAAACTGTTGTATATAGAGGTGCAATTATCTATGAACCGAAGATTTCTCTGGTGACTATTTGAATAAGCTGTGTGATCACTAGTTTAAATTCTAAGTGCGTGTCGTTAATCAGTGAATAATTATTACTGTAATGCAGACTATATGCCGTACGTCGGTAAATTTTGCAGTTATTTTGTTTGCGTTAAATTACTTCTTGCGTTAGTTCTGTAGTCTTACGCCGTCGTCGTCGTTTGTAACGTTGTGATGCTTTGTTGGTATTCCAGAAGGCTTTCATTGAGTCGGGCGTATGTGTAACAATGGAGGGCATGAGTTTCCAGTTTTGTTGTTAGTGTCTATGTCGTGAGGGGATCTCCTCTTGATGGAGGAAATGTCTTTCCATCTAACGTTTGGATCCGTCGTGGGCTTGTGGATCAGATTGAAATACTTTGGACATAGGGTTTTAGAAATTTGAGTAAATGCCAGTTCAAAGGGAGATCTCCTCTGTCGTTAAACTGATCAATTGTTGTGTTAGTTAAGGGTCTTGTTATTTTCATAAACAGTCATTAAGGACACATTTAAGTATTTTAACACTAACGGTTAGTGTGTCCGATTATCGTTGTTTGCAAGACTCTGATGTTGTATCTTAACGCATCATTATGACTTTGTGCTCATGCTTGTATAAACAAATGTGTGTCAGTTTGGGCCATTATGCAGTTTGAGTATTAATTACCCTTGTTTCAGAACTGTGGTATGCATTTGTATAACTAATTCGTGTTTTCTGCGTGTCGATTTCAGTGTGTTTGCAGACGATTGTCTTTAGTATATAAGCCAAAAAAGATCTTGTTATCTTTATACATATTATCGTATAAAGGATCAACTTATATATACCAGCATATATATGTATGAACTGCATATACACACATGTCATGTATGGTACAAGAAAAAGCTTGCCATGTGGATATTATATTGCCACAGTAGATTAGGTCGTTAAGTGCAACATTTATTCTTGGAGAACTAGTCTACCTAAGGCATGCCTTAAATGTGTTTTGCTTGAATAGACGTAATACATTATTTGCTGTTTTATGTCCAGCATTCTCTTTAAGATGCTACTTGAGAGTAATATTCTTTGGCCTTGACTATGCTCGATAATTTACATCAAAAATTTCAGTTGTGTATTGATCAAACGATTTTTGTAGAATATTTTTGCCATTGTCATTCGTGCGTACTTAGTGGCAATGCGACATTGCCATCTATTGAAAACGTATGATATTGATACTCTTATACAGTTAACGATTAATCCGACTTTCTGGTTCTGTGGAATGCTTTTATCTGATTGGCTACGTTCAATTGTTTTCATTGTAACTGCTGGCTTTCGTCTAGCCCTGACTTTCTCACATGGATTTGGCTAGTTGCGTTCACATTGCGATCTGTTGGATTCCCTAAACACTTTAAAGTGTAACGCGCATAAGCGTGGAGAGACGACCCCATCTGATGCAGAGTGCTGTCGTTCAAAGGTGTTGGATTGCCATTGGGAATGTTTTGTGTCCTTAAGGGGGGTGTGCGTAGGGTGTTTTCCACTGAAGCTGTAATTCCTATCTCGGTCTGTTGCACAGTCTATTGCAACGTATTGGTTGTTTTGAGGTGTGGCAATCCATGTGACGATGTTTCGAGGAGTCATATCGCTTAGTTGTAGCTGATGAGCTAGATTTCTGGGAGGGATTTGTGGTGAAATTAGTGAATTGCTGTTGACCCTGGTCGGCTGTGCGAAAGAGTGATTACAGTCCAATCCTGTGACGACGCTTGTCTGTAAGTTACTTCAGTACAATTGTGATATTGGTCATCTTGTTTTCCTGGTTAAAATCTCCTACCTGTTGTTCAGATTACCAAAACTCACTTCTTGTAACTTGACTACTGTTCACAATCATGACAGTTTGTTATATATATATTATAAATGTATATATATATATAATGGCAATTTCTCAGAACGCTGTGTATGTTTGGTAACCATTCCAAGTGTTACTTTTATCAAGTAATTGTATTTTAGAAAATCAGAAAAGCGTAAAAAAAGATCAGTGCTAAGCTGATGCGACTGTATGCAATGGTTTTTATTAGAATTGATGAACTGGAAGGTGCTAAGGCTATCTTTTGCGCAGTGCACGTATTGTGGACTGAGCTCTGGAGGACTTAATATCCTTTCTGTTGTCGAAGACTTTGAAAGAATTCTTCATCGTGTAAATAATTATTCTGTGTTGGCGTGCGATTCGCTTGATATGTGTATCTTATGCATAACTATCAACTGATCAATATAACTGTCTGTGAATTTAGGAGATTCATTCTGCTGTTAATGTTGCTGTTTTATATCTTGATAGGTATTTTTAGCACTGCCAAAATGCCTACTCTCTCTGATTTTTCCTTCTCGACGGGTAGTGGTGTAGCAGGCAGCAAAGGACCTTTTGTCTAGATTTGGAGATATGCTGTTTGGTTGTCCATTGCTTGATGGCGCAGAATTGTGAAACTTCCAGTGGTGATAGAAGTGGAGTAGTTTCATTGGAATATTGATCGAGCCATAACTAGTGATTGTGCAGGAGGGAGATAGGAGATTGAAGGGGAATTTGTGTGATAGAGTAGGTTTCGAAAATGCTTGATTGTATCCGTGCAGCGTTTGAATAATTGAAATCGTTATAAGTTATAAAGTTTCTTGTGTTTTTTGTAATTCGGTGCATAATTTTTTCAGGACTTTGCGCTGTTATTTTACTCGTTTTCATTCCCGCCTGGCTTCACATGTTTTGTTAAGTAGCAGAGTTGAACCTAGGGGTCTTTTTTAGGTCTTTAGTAAGTTGTGTCGTAAGATGTAAAACTTTTTTTCATTATCTCGTTCAGTGTGTCCCAGAAACTGTTGTAATTTACTTGGGGTTTAAAATTTCTTTCACCGCTAGATGTCGAAGATATTAAACTTTATAAGAGACTTTGTGTAGACATTGAGGAAGACATATTGACTCCGTGACTTGAGTCTTTGGCATAATTTAGTTCTTTCAAGTAGTTGAAGACTCTTAACATTGAGATTGTAAGTTTTTGATAATTTGTATTTGTAGTGATTATGATTAAGATCTGTAAGTCTGATTTGTCTTAGTTGATTTCTAACGAGAACACAGAAGTTAGCTATCGTGACAGACGGCTCTTTTTTGGAGGCAGGCATCACTCAAGGCAACTCCTCCATCACTCATGGCTCCATCTTGAATGAACTTTGTTTGCCTTACTCTTGATGGCTGACAAATAATGGCCGGCTACATTTAAGTTTCAGGCTCATGTTGCCAATATTGGACCTGAAAGATTTCAGGAGTAGAAGAATACTTGGTTTAAAGGCTGCTGCAGTAAGAGAAAGCGTCTTGCTTGCCCATGTTTCAGATAGTTCTTGTTGACCAGCCCACATTGAAATTACCTCTTCTGAATTTATTCATTTTGAACTATTACAAATGATTACTTGTTGTTGTTCCTCAACAATCTAAAGTAGCACATTTTGAGATAAATTTATAGTCTGTCTTTTCTGAATCTGTTCTTAGAGTTCCCTCCTATAACCACCTTAGAGTTCCCTCCTATAACCACTTTAGAGTTCCCTCCTATAACCACCTTCGAGTTCCCTCCTATAACCACCTTAGAGTTCTCTCCTATAACCACCTTAGAGTTCCCTTCTGTAACCACCTTGCTCTTATTCTTGCCTCTTGTTTCATAAATTTATACATCTTACTTCTAGCCGACTGCTCTGTATGGACTTTTCTCAACTTGCTAAAAGTTGCCAATTCAATTAAAGGTTTTTGTTCTAGCCAGCAGTCGAAACAGAAGCAAAAGCAGACTTCTATCTTCTGATGATTTCTGACAGTAGACCGTCGTTTGAATGAGGTGCCAAATCTAAAGTCTCCCAAGTTATGTGCTTTTCCTTAGAGTTTGCAATAAAAGTAACAGGAATGTATCTGCATTGTTCACAGGCTTTTATTTCTCGCAAAGGAAAGTACTGAATTTATTTAATAAATTTATAACCTTTACAGTTTGTAATTCAGCTGTAAAAACAAATTGAATCGGCACTGTTATAGGCGAGGTTTTGCGCGTTATTTGGCTACACCACTACCCTCGAAGAAGCCGGCTGTAGCAGTAGTTAGCGTATGGTTGGCTGTACAGCCAGCGATAGTCTCAATTCAGGTAAATGTTGAAACATCTAGAAACAATGGAAGCTGTTTCATCTTTCTTTCCGGTTTGCATAATTTCGTTCTCGGGGTTTCAATGTGTAGATTTTCATGTTTGGGTTTCTATGTGTGAAGATTTCTATGTAATGGGTTGCTTTGTTTTTCTAAGGTGCACATAGTTACCATATCTTTAAGTGTGGCATTAACGTCAGAAATATTATTCGTAGCTGGTGAGCCAGAGGCACGCGCTAGAAGCAAAATAGATGGTCTGCAGTGTGGACTCGTGAGGTGATTTCTTTGGGAATATGCCTTACAATGCAACAGGCAAACCAGACTACTTATAAAAAGGAAAAATGCTTTTTAAAAAGTCAGTATACTTATAAAAAGGAAAAATGCTTTTAAAAAATTCAGTATACAATGCTTAGTATGCTACAGTTCTTGCGCATCATGGTAATCAGTAAAGCACGTTAACTTCATAGGTTTATGGGTAGTAGCGCCTGTTCACGGCAAGAAATATGGCGCGCGTGAACCAAGAGCAGATTGCTTGTAAGAGGGTCCACACTGTAGATAACTTTGTTTAGCACGTACCGATAGTTCGTTTGTGAGCCGCAGCTCTAATTTGTAATGATGCGTATTGTTAGAGGATTCCATTGTAAAACTTACTAGTTGATATAGAACAAGGTTGGTTCATGGCATCAGTTGTATCACACAGAAATAATAGTATTTGTAAAGGTGCTTGGTGAGCTGTCAATTAATAGTATGTAAAGAAAGGCAATCGAGTTTTTGAAATTCTTCAACCCCGCTCGTTGGTCTAATTATCTGAATCTTGTCTTTGCTTACATACAAATTTAAGGTTTACATGCTACTTTACAGTACATATAATACAAATGCTTTTTGATCTTCTCCGGAGTTACATCATCACGCCTAAAAGTAGTCGTGTCATAATTGGAAAGCCAGCTGTTCTTAAGGCCGTGGTAATGCAGTGTAAAGACTTGTGCGTCTTTGTACAGCTGATGCACCTGTGCCCGAAAAATAGAATCTATATTCTTTTTTAACTGCTACGTTTTGATAGGAATCGTAATTTTCACGTAGAAAACAGGAATAATTGTCTGCAAAATATTGAATGCATTTGTGTTTTTACATGCGACCATTGTTTTTTAACGAGTCAAAAAGTCGAAATACGTGCTAATTCTAGCTTCTATTTTTCATGTTCTCTGCGTCACTCGTTAGCTATCTCAGTTCGATGTGTGTGTGTGTGTATGTTAACGCTGTTAGACTAGTTATTAAATACTATATGCTATTCAATCGGTAACTGACCAAACGCTCAATGCACTCGCAGAATGTTCAGGATGATTTAATAAATTGGCAACGTTTGAACGTCTTCGTTGTTTTGATGTTTATTAACAATGCAACAACGCTTTCAGACAGTCTATTGCAATATTCTTACGTAACAACCAAATAAATGCGTAACGAGTAACAAACGATGATCAGTGTGTGTGTACGTGTAGCAGTTTATTATTATTATTACTTTGTCTTATTTAGTAATTTATCAGACATTCGTGATATTGTTGCTAGTATCATTATCTATTATTATTTTTTATTATTATTTTTTATTATTATGTTCTTCGTATCATATTAAAACGTTTGGTAGAGCGTCTCTCGCATAGTGAACCGTTATTAGGCGCTCCCTCATTGCGCTACGTCATGATAGAAGATACAGGTCTTCGTAAGTCCCTGTTATTATCATTATTATCACTGCTACTTAAATGATGGTGACGCTTAGCCAGTCATTTATTCTTAAAATTGCGTCGTCTTATTGTCCTGTTATTAATGTTACTTCTCTTTCCGATAATTCAGTGATGTCACTACTGCCAGTAGTATCGCAGGTCTTCTATTTGTTGTTAGTTTATTGCTGTGCGTACACCAACTGGGAAACCATTGGAAGCAGTGAAGTTGCGTGTTCATGGTGAACTCCAGTGAGGAAAGATACAGTGGGCATTAGGAAGTGACCAGTGAACACACAGTACAGGTAAGATGATTGTTAGGAAAGAGTTGATAGACTCGAAAAGTGATGAGTGAGTAATCTGGAAAGACTAATTATATAGAACGCAGCGTGATTGGAAATGTGCAGTAGATACTGAGGTCTGGGATTTGATGTACAATCAGACTACTGTTTGTTAGTATAGGCTAAGTTTGTTATTGCTTGCAATTAATAGTTATAAATGTTTCATATTTTGCCTCATAATTATTCTTAATTACTGTTTTGTTTGCACCGTTTATGTGGGCTTACTGATAGCTTTGACTTATCAACGGGGCCTTATTTTGACTTTGTAGCTGTGCAAAATTAGCCGTTGATACGTGCTGGTTAGTATGATTTGATGAGCTGTATGCATTCAGTGGTTATTGCTAAAATAAATTCATATGCATTGCTTGGTTTTCTGTGGTTGAATTCTTACATTACGCAATGGAAGTAGTTTAGCCATTATATACACTTGAGTTCATGCTGATCTGATTTGGATTGTTATGACTTTCACCTTTTCCTTCTAATACCGCCAGATTTATTTCTATCTCGTCAAGACCTTCATGCGAAAATTGCTGGAATGACTTCTGAGGTATAGTAGATAGCATATGGCTTGTAGCCATTGGAAGTAGTGAAGTTGCGTAGTAGATAGCACTCACACTTATTCATCAATTATATGTTATAAATCTTTTTACACAAATGTTAAAACATTGTGCCTGTTTGTTCTAATTATAGTCGCTAATGAGGCAATATTGCAAGGGTGATGGCAGTTATATTTGTTCTTGATAACTTTTTTGAGGCAGCTGGCAAATTGCAATGTCTGAAGCTTCTGTTGGCCTTGGTTTAGGTGAGTCAGCTTGTGCTTGCCCGAGATGCCAGCGAGGCTGCAACGGGGTGAACTGAAAGCGACCTGGAAGCCAATGTAGCGCGTCTTTAAAGGTGGTGCTGTGTAAATGACTCAATGAAATTGGTATTGTGACGTTCAACTGAGGGCTATCTGTCTAGTGTGGCATCTGTGTCATTGAAGGAGGATGCTGTTATGTTTGTGAGAGTGTGTAGTTTCTCTCTATGAGAAATAGGGTGGACATTATTTTGGCTTTGGAGTAGGATGTATGTGTCAGGTATGACTTCAATATCCTGTTTGGTTTGGTGATGGTTCAACTGGACAGTTTGATTTAAGATGCCTGTGATGAAAATACAGTCGTAGAATTTCTGAGCTGCAGTATTTCATTTAGGTGATGTTTATTCTGCATCAGGAGCGATTATTTGTTTTGGTTTCGTTCAAATGATGGACAGTTTGACCTAAAATTCTTAAGATTCCAGTGTCCTCATCGTGAACAATTTTTTGGGTTTGATATTGTGTTTAAGTTTGTGTTAATTGGGTGATATGATGCACACCAACATTCTGAAATTAGTGAAAATAAATAGCCAGGTTGTGGTCCTCATACTATTAGACATACCCGTTGCAATCCAAGATCAAGATGCTGGTGGTATCTGTGACTATCATTGCCACGACAACTTGTTTTTTTTCTGGTTTTCACTGTATTCTGATTCTGAAATCTGGCGGCAACTAATTAAGCGTCATTACAATTTTCGTTTGTTTTGTATTGTTCGACAGCAATGCAAGCAGTCACTTACTTGTTAAATTTTGTTTTTCAGAAGATTTTTTGTAGGTTTTAACTTTGGATAAGGCTTGTTTTGTGTAATTATTGGCTCTGGTGTGACACTGAACGTTGTTCGCAGGGTTAACATGTGCAATATGTTTCTTGAGATGTTAGAAATTCTGTCTGCTTCTTTTTGAGTACAAATTGACAAAAATCTCATTAGCGTTGCACTCAGTTTGCCAGTAAGCTACAACTCTCTGTTTGGTAATTTTAACACTTTTGAACACTGGATTTTCCATTGAATTTCTTAGCAGAAATGGTTAATTTGCTTATGCGTGATTTTATATCTGATACTTATGTAGAGTATTTGTGAGTAAGTTTCTACATATTGGTCAAGTGCCACAACACCCCACTCGGTCAGTCATGCTGCAAAAATAGTTCCAGCATGTAGTAAGTCTTACAGGTCAACTTATTGCTTTCAACTAAAGCCCAAATGCAGGTTGGCGAATATGCATTAGCCCAACAGAGACTTTCTTCTTTTGGGTTACGACATATGCGTAAGGTGTTTTTGTTTGTGTGCAAAATTAAACCACCTTTGGATATTGTAACTGGTTATTCTTACACCAACGACTTTCGAGTTTGTTTAGCTAGTTGTGCTTTTCAAAGCTTGAGACTCTTGTCAGCCTTAGACGGGTTTAACATTTTATCGTTTTACAGGAGTAGTTGATAGAGATAATGTGCATCATATTGATTTTCTGTAGCATACACAGTTGTCAACAGTTTTACCGGGGAAGAGAGAGTTTATCAGTGCATAACAATATATTTAGATTTCATGGTAAAATAATTAATGAAAGAGCAGCACAGATTTATGTGGATATGTTCTGTCTTCCACTTGATCACAAAGCCTATAAGTTATGTGGAGTGTTCATGGTGGTTTGCTCACAAACTGTCCAACTAGCAGGTTATAGGACAAGGAATTTGGGTGCTTGCAGTAAGTGAATTAATCTTGCAATGGTAGACCATCACAACCAAATTATTGCCAAAAAAAGAATAAAACGTCGCTGAAAAGAATAAAACATCGCTGAAGACCAGAAAAATGATGTATGTCAGTATTGCCCGTTGTAATTGGATCCATTCTAACGGAGCCTTACTTTCAGACTTGTATCGTTGTTAACACTTGCTGATGTTATTAGATAAAGTAGCATGTGTAGGTGTGTGTTTGATAAATTTTCTACACAGACGGCTTCATGTACTGTGCGTCAACTTTCAAGTTTTTCTCTGATCGACGCTGTTTATCGTCTAAACGTAAATGATTTGCAGATTTTGGACATTTTGCAATTGCATTGCCGTGTCTTTTAAACATGTGACTTGTTTAGGTACTTTAACTAGTAATATGAAAAGACGTTTAATGTGGGTAAACTACATTTATTTTGAAAGCAATCGGGTGCTTTGGTATTTTGACGGTTCTACAGTTTGTTGGTGAATCGTCAAAGAAACTCTGTTTTGGCAAGTGCCAACGTTTAATACAGCCGTATAAATCTTGATGTGAAGTTTTTTTTATTCCTGCGCTGCTCAATTTTTTAAAGCCCCAACCGAGTGTACATCCTTAAACTAGCAGAAATGATGACAAATAGGACTATGAATTTTTTATTTTACTTATTTTAACGAATTCCACTTTCATATTTGGAACCAGCAAATGTTTTGGATTCTGTTATTAACATTTCCTACATTTTCTATTCGTTGTTCCCTACATTTTGTTTCTAGGTTGATGCGATGAACGCCTCACACGTTTTATTCTGATCTTTGATTAGAGGAGTGGATGAATGCTGCTTACACCGTCACTGCATATCATATATTGTCTGTTGTATATCTTGCATTTTTTCTGGCTTCAGTGATGTAACTTTTTGCTCACCTGTATAAATATATAGATATATTATATAGCTCTTATTATTTGCAGGTGATAGAATGATATAAGCTCTTATTGAAATGTGTAAACAAAATTTTCTACCAGTGTAATTATGAAGTCCTATGCTGTATAATGTAAGCGTGATCTCTAATAAAATGTCTTGGCTTATGGCATCTGAGCTGTGTACCAATACATCCTTAACCTTGCGTTGTGTTTTTAGTTTGTATTATATTTTTTCAAGTGGCTGGGCCTGATGTGCTGTTCTATTCATGCTCTCAAGTTTTCTATTCCAATTTTAGGTTTCATTTATTACAAATATAGTGTATAATTCAACTGGAATATTAAGCATTTGAAGTATTTCATCTCGAAAACCATACATCACCTGAAAGGTCTACAAACCCAAAGCAGCAAAGTACATCTACAAAAGACCTCTGTACATTTATTAAAAGAATTCTTGACAACAATCTGCAGTCTCTCTGCCACTATACAATTACAAAAAAATATCTGCTGAAATAGATTAATGCATTCGCCTTTGTCTTATTTGACGATACTTTCTTATGCACCTGCCAACGCATGGACCTACTCGCCAGACATTCTTGCAGTCGCTTAAACTGTCAAATAGTCGCTTAAACTGTCAAATATTTACTAGCGCTCGGCGCAGATATGGTATAAATTATACATTATATGGTATAAATTATACATTATCAGTCATAGCCTAACAGTCCTTAAAACTACAAACCCCAACTGCAAACGCACAGATTCTTGTTGCCTGCATGTGCACACGGCAGAACATTGCCATGAGATTATATTCACCCCATCACGTGGAAGAATGAGAATTCGTTGAAGCAACAAGGACACATTGCACGTGCTTTCAGGTGGAACTCGAATACGTACACACTGACAGAGAGAGAGAGAGAGAGAGAAGGAGGAGGCAAGAGCAAGAAACTACAGCTTGAACGAGGAGACCGAATCAGAAATCCCTCAGGTGTTTTTCGCTTCGAGTTTAGCGACGACGGAGCAGGATGAGTTTGAGTTTCGTTTGACCTGCACATACAGGCGACCGCGCGTCCATGGGTTCTGCAACTGCAGCGGCTGAAAGTCGTCGCGCAGCGCGTGTTCTCTCGTTCCTACGACGAGAACGAGACAGAAATTATCCGCGTTGTCTTCGAGAGAACAGTCGGCCTGATTCGTCAGCAGAGAGAGCGATGCCTTTCGCATCTGTTGTACGACTAGATTGACTACCTCCCGCGCCGTCGTGCGAGGCGTCACGTGCAGCTTGACGCTGGTACCCCGACTGAAACCCGTGCAGCTGGTGGAATACACGCGCAGGATACCGGGCTTTGCCTCCTTCCTGGCGTCTTTCATCTCTGCCGTGGTGGGCATCGGACTCCTGAGGTTTCCGCCAGCACTTGTAGACACTGCTGATTTACCGACGCAGAGTTTATGAACGCTGGAGGTGCTGCCCTCTGCGGACTGGTTCTCTGTCATTCTGTCGCTGTGGTAACCAAAGTCGCTATGGTAACCAAAGTCGCTGAACGCAGACGAGTTGTTGGTAGTCATCGCATTTTCCATCTGGCGTCTCTGCAGTGATGGCGAACAGTCTGGGGTTGGTGGCATTGCGAACAACACCCCGAGTGGTAGGCCGCCGTGCAGACTCTTATCCCGGGCATAAGTAATGATGTCCATGGTCCAACGCATCCCTTTCCAAGCTTCGTCCAGCTTCTGCTGGAACTGGCCGAGCTGATCCAGGCGCTGCCTTGCAGCGGCTAGTTCGTCGGATGAAAACGCCTAAATTGAAACCAAGCAGGCTTTTATTATTCATTAGTGACTAAAAAATCTTATGATCTAGAAACCGAACGTCGCGAATAGCAGAAATTTTGTGTTACGAATGAATTTGAAAATGATCAGATAAATTGGTTATTCTTCAGAAACGAAAAAGTTATTGTTCATCACTCCACGACATAGGGCATTTATAGTGTGCAGTTCTATACAAAAACTAGTGCTAAATGAAGGTAGAAGCATCAAACAATTAATTACTAGCAACAAATTTCCTGCACCCTGGTTCACACAGAAAAATAATAGTGAGATTGATAGACTAAAAGAGATAGACAGAACTAATATAGAAAATTTACGTAGCCTAGAATTTGAATATGATATAAAGATAATTTATGAATAGCTCTTTGAAAGAATATAAGAACACTTAGAATTTGAATATGATATAGCGTTATGGAGGTCCTCACATATGGATTTATTTTCGTGTGTGATTGAGTCTTCTATACAAAAACTAGTGCTAAATGAATTTGTGCAGATATAAATTTGGTTTTGTGCAGTTAAAAATAATTAAAGATGCCATCTGATTTGGAATAAGAATATTACCATAGTTTACCATATTTTGGATGGGTTGTGCAGATCTAAAAATTCTTAAAAGATGCCCTGACGAACAACGTGCTGACCTGTCTGAAAGCCTGTTGAGCGAGATGTAAGTCAATTTCCAGAATTGACGACAACCTGGAATAGCGACTGATGAAGTCAAACTGATAGGTACGCATGTGAACTGCAAGCAACAGAATATCCAATGTCAGATGTGTAAAGTTTCATGAGAGCACTTTCACCTCTCCTCAAGTGCTGCATCTTTATTCTTTTTTAGTTTCTATTCTCGATTAACAAGTGAGTCTGAGTGAATTAATAATGCTCTTAATTGTATTTGTGTATTGCTATACCACCTCTTACAGACCACTACTACTCAGAGGCGGTCCTGACTACAGCCCGCAGGTGTATCGGAGTTTTACACGCCAAAGCACTTCAGCAATTGTGAGTGAAGAACTTGCTAAAGGTCCTTACACGGCGGGTGGGATTCGAACCTGCAACCCATCGGTTACAAGGCGGCGACCTTCACCACTACACTACCGTGCTAAACTTAAAGTATTCCAAAGTATTCTCTTAATGTGCCTTACTTAAATATTAATGGAAATATTTTACTTTAATCAATGCTCCTTTGAGAATGCCAGCAAATACAGTAATCCTGTGGCTTGATCTCTAAGTATTATTTAATGTTGACCTCTAAATATTTATTTGTTATGCTGACTTCTTTCTCTCTGATCACTTTCAGATGGTGAACATTTGTTTGTAAACTTCTCAACCTTTTATAAACACTCCTCTCCTCAATGAAATCAAACTTAGGAAACTATAATAATATTATACTCATTAAAAAGAAGAATTAAAATCTGGTAACAATATCTGCTAATGTGCTGTAAGTAAATGCATAATAATGAAACTTTGTAATAAGGAATTTCTTCAGTTGGCCTACAAGACTTGGTCCAACTTATCTGGCGTTTCAGATCTTAACTACGATGATGGCACAGAAATCACGAGATAGCGGTAGTGCACACATCTTGATCTTGGGTTGATGAGTAGGTTAATAATTCAATGGAATACCTTAAGTTTAGCAAAACTCAAGCTCATAATTATGTACTTGTTCACAAAACTTGTGCACAGCATTTTTAAGCTGTTGCACGCGATATTTTGTCCTTAGAGAAGCAATTCTCAAACTGTGATCTGTGGACCACTAGTGGTTCATGATTATCTGACCGGTGGTCCTAGGCTTAAGATTTGTTTTGTAATTAAAAGCATAAAAACAAATATGTTTTATCAATGTTTATTCATTTCAATGGCTAGTTGGCAGCATGAAACTAATAACAAGCTTTTCAGTGACAAAAATTCTTCTGTTTAGCTAATTTGTTTTTAATATCAAACTGTATCAATTTAGCACACTGTATAATAGTCATAACTAGCTTTAACCCGTCAAAAATTACGCGAATTTTTGCATTTTAAATTGACTAATGTTAATTTCGCTCTCCTAGTGAAGAAACATGTAACCCGTAAAAGCTGCAAAATGCAAATTTATACTAATCGGAGCTATTAATAGACCGTTAGTGCTAGACAGTAGAAACGGTTACATCGAGTGGTTACGAGGAAAATTATGGTTTAGAAATGTCACGAATTTACTGACTGGTGCATAAAATTTCAGTGGTGCCCTTGAGCCTCAAAAGGTTGAGAACCGCTGCTTTATAGGGAACATTATTCTTAGCATAAAGTATCCAAGTACATACTCATCTCAAAGACCTGGACAGGTAGAACTGTACAGCCAGGGTTCGTTTCTTCCGTATGGCCTGGAACTGAGCAGACGTTGTGGGCGTGAGGAAGCACAAGTATGAAAGACACGTCAGCACTGAACTCGATGACTTCGAGGTCATACAAGCGATGGCTCACTGCTTCGTCCTCATCAATTGCTATATGATCATAAAATATAGTTATCAACTCACTTACAATCTACTTCTAGCCAATGTATGTGTTTATCTGGCTATTTAGAATTTAGTCAATTTGTAGGAACTTGAAGCAATAATATGGGGGTTTTGTTTCGTGTCCACAGTCCATCTTTCGTCAAGTTTTCTAGAGCGAAATGTGCTTTCTCTTGGAGTCTCTCCACTTGCATTCAGCATAACATTAAGGAGGAGTCGGAGTAGTGGATAACATACTGGCACTAAGAGCTAACGACTTGAGTTCAGTTCAGGCAAGACCCCTTCAGGTTAGCTTGGTGACTGCATTGTATAAATAGATGTAGAATGAATTGGGCGCCTTGTACGACTGCCAGCGATTAAATTCGACTCCTGTAATAACTCGTTCATTCATGCCGTTTGTATTCATGCTGTGGTCCGTCAGTTTGAGTTGTCAACGGCACTTGGCCCCTGCCCCTCTGACATGCAATGCTTTCGATTCTATCTTACAGCATGAGAAAATAACAGTATCAACTATTCCAAGGCATCAAATGCGAATGGAAAGAATAAACTATCAACACAGGTCATGCTTTTACAAAGAAACTAGACAGGAATACAGGTTTCCTTCAGAGCATGTTTTAAAGAAATTTGTGAAGTGTTGCACGTGGCAACATTGACAAGGTCGGCGTGTTTGTTCGATATTCGAATCGTCAATTATTTATGAATTTTATTGAATTGCAATTTCTTACTTTTGAATGACAGTTCTTTATTTTGATGGTAACCATGCACAAAGAGCATTTCATCATATGCGCTTCTAAAGTTATCACTGCATATTTTGTGTATCTATGGACGTTTAAAGAAATCCTTGTTCCTTTTTAATGCGAGCTCTTTGAAAGCTACGTCCCGTTTACCTACCGAGGTTCTGGAGTAGTTTTCTGCAGGCATCTGTGAGGCTGTTCTGAAATGCAATCTGAGAGGCAGTTGGAGGAAACTGAACGTTATTCAGGTTCAAGCTTCGAATCCAATCCCACTCTTCCCTGCACACAAACAGGCGGTTGGTTTATTTACTTCAATCCTTACAATAAATTTCTACAGAGCCTACTCAGAAGCGCTCCCAGTCCAATCACGGTTAAACAAGACAGTCTCAAGGCCAGAGAGGAACAGGACAGAGTTACCAATAGGCGGCACAAGACGGTAGTGGCATAGTCCAACGGGAGCTCACTCCACTGCACTCCAGGTCATGGGGCCAGCAACTGAGAATGTTACCTGATAGTGGTCTGGAAGCACGGCACAAGGAGTTTCTGTAGAAGTAATCATAATTTTTTGCCATACTTTTGCTTTTTTGTGCTACCTATGTTTGGTGAAATTACAGAAAAATAATTTATTAAGCTCAAGATTCAGACATATTGTTCAAGTATTGTAGTTAAGTTGACGAAGAGAGTCACTGATCTGAAAAAAATATGATGTGGAAGACTGTTCAAAGTGACTGTACGAACATGGTAGATACCAGATTCAATTGTTGTGATCACATTAGACAACATATCAGTTAGTGTTCGTTTCGAAGTTAAATCAAAGTCTGTAAAAGAGATCTAGTGGATTATAAGACACAGTTGTGCAATTATCAAGCAAGTCCTTCAGGGACCAGCATTAGACAGTAGTAGACTGTTCATTTAAAGGGCAGCAATGCCTCATTTGAGCAGGAACTTCCTATCGAAACACGCCAGTCTAGAGACAGTTATTATTCTACTTTACATAATAAAATGGACGAGGTGGGGGACTCGGAAAAGACCGTGCAGGGAGACTAAAAGTTTGAAAAAGTTCAAGCGTAGGAGTTTATCTCATCGTTCGCTCAATATTTTTTGCCATTATTTTTTTTGCCAACAGGAAACATAGTAGGCCTGTCCTTATAAGACATAGAAACAGACTTAGCTAATAGCTTTTATATAGACCTAATTAATCATAGTGGACATTGATGAGCCCTATTTTAAATTTTATGGACATTATGGCCTAAAGATTCAAATAGTAACATAAATTCCCAAAATTGGAATTTTGGTGAACATTGAAAGTTCAAACGGCTGCCGAAAACACAAGTATATATTGCTGGGGAGGTGGAGTTAGTAACGCACGACATACTGGCATGAAGTGCTTATGCCTGAGTTCAATGCATGGAAGACCCCTTCAGGTTTACCCAGACTTCATTCGATTGGCAGCTGCATAGTAAAATAACATGCATAATAAATTGGGTGCCTTGTACGGCTGCGAGCAGCTAAATTCGACTCCTATAGCTACCTGTTATCATTCATTCTATTTATACTTGTAATCATGCTGTCGTCTGTCCGTTTGAGTATCAATAAAAAAAGATTATAGATTGTTATGAAATACATCACAAAATAACAGCTTGTGATGCTGTAACCCACACAAACACGTGCCTCGTAACGTTAGGACAGTCTCGGATCTTGACGCTGGGAAGCACGTTTGGCGTTTGCTGCGGTACCATGATGTGAATCAGATCAACGGAACTTTGCAGCTTGAGGTAACCGAGGTATAGGCCCTTTGCAAGGACCGTGCTGTTGGTACGATGATATTTCACCAACTCCTGAGACAGAAACGGTAAACACAGCTCATAGGATGCAGAAGAAGACATTGTTGATATGTTCATCTTTAATTGCATAGATTCTCTTAAGCAGCGGTTTTAACCTGTGATCTGTGGCCATCTGCCTTGTGGTCCATGACCAATGTTTAAGATTTATATACTTTTAAAATGAGAAACATTGACCTATGATCCGATACCTTTTCGGTTTTTACAAAGACAATGACAGTATGACAATGACAATAGAAAACCAAACATATCCTGGTTTATGACAAAAAATTCAAATTTATTATATTAAACTTGTACTATATATTTTTCAAATTTATAGGCTTGTGTAGTCACTATAACTATATCATGCCAAGGGTACAAAATTTTAGCAGTGTCTATGACTGAAAAATTATAAGTGATCCTTGGGTCTCCAAAGGTTGAGAAAATCTGTTCACAAAATTTGAACAGATTTAAACATGTGACTCTTAGATTGTAGAAGTCTCCACTTTTTTTTAGCTTTCTGCTGGCTTCTTAATCCTTTGAACCCGATATCCCGCTATAGCGGTATGTTTTCGATACGATTTTCAAGGTCTCGGGTTCAAAGGGTTAAATCCGTAGCCAGAGGAAAAAATAGAAGCAAATTAGAAGAGATCTATTAAATGCAACTCAAATAACATAAACAGTACAAATAAAAGACAAGTCATGAACATTAGCCAGTGTCATGCCTTCAGTAAACATAATATCTCACAGTAATTATGTTTTGAAACAGTGTACATATTAGTTTTCCATCACGGGCGCAAGAGGATTGATTCTATCCTTAGACCAGAAATATTTTAACATTAGTAACCTAATGAAAAAGTCAATAACAGAAAGCAATAAGTTTGGCGAAGATTTGATTCATTTCGTGGTTTCAATCCAGACTGGCAAATTGATACCATGTAGTGGACCTTGAGCAAGTTTTTAATATACAATATGACAGGTTAGAACAATCACCTCATAACAGGGAAAGAAACTCGTCTTATTATTATTATTATTTCAGTTAGATACAGGTGCTTAATAAAGGTAGAACAAAATAACATTAATTAGCTACTCGATAAGCAGATATCAAAGGCTTCAAAAGCAGCAGAGACAAGAGTTGGGGTGGGTCCATAGCTTAGTTGAGAGAGCGATTCGTTGATAAGCTGAGTACTGATCTGGCAGCATGGGTTCAAGCCCCACACGGGGCAGTGATTTATTTTAGGTTTCTGTTAGCTGCTAATAGCGCTTTTCTGTTATGTCGTTTGTCTCGTGTCAGCTGGAAAATAAGGTCGCTCACCCCCACTCCTGTTTTGGCCGTACCAGGAGCGTTTCACCACTTAGGTCATTAGCATAAGGCGAAAGTGCTGTAAAGCCAACCTGCGTGTCGTGCTATGCGGGCCGTATTTCGTATAACCTGTCTGTAATCATACTGCGTTTGTCAATATGAATATAATAAAGAATATAATTATTATTATTATTAATAGAGGGCTAATTAGGTGATAAATATGTTAAATAGGTCATGAATATTAATTATGTCATATAAATATTAAGTAGATCATGAATATTAAGTAGGTCATAAATATTAAGTAGGTCATGAATATTAAGTAGGTCATGAATATTAAGTAGTTCATGGATATTAAGTAAGCTACATGAATATTAAGTAGTCACGTGGCTGTCCTCATATCTTCAGTATTTCATCTACTTATATAGGCCTGTATGTTATGCATGTAGGTCAATGCATGTAGGCCTATGTATGTAGGCATATGCACTGCAGGCCTATGCATGTAGGCCAATCTATGTAGTCTTTCATAAGTAGGCCTATTTATGTAGGCCTTTGCAAGTAAGTGCATGTATGTGGTCTGTCGTACGTAGGCCTATGCATTTAGGCTTATGCACGTATGCCTATGTATGCAGGCCTATGTATGTTAACCTGTCTATGTATGTCTATGCACGTAGGCCCATGCCTGTAGGACTATACATGTAGGCTAATTCATGTAGGCCTAGCTATGTAGGCCTATGTGTGTAGTCCTATGCACGTAGGCTTATGCACGTAGGTCTATGTATGCAGGCTTATATATGTTGGCCTATCTATGACATTGTATGCCTAATAGTATAGTATGTATACCTATTATAGGCAATGCATGTAGGCCCATACCTGTTGGCCTATGTGTGTAGGCCTGAGTGTGTAGTCTTTCGTATGTAGGCCTACGCATGTAGGCCTATGCATGTAGGCCTACATAGTACACACATAGGCCACCCATCTTTGTGCTACCTACGAGAGTTTCCCTTCCGTAGGGCCTATACCGCACGATAAGCAAAAGCTAAGACTTCACATTAAATCGAGATTCAGGCTTGCTTGCATCATCCAGGCTTATTATAACTATGTATAGAGTGCATTTGCCCAAAGTAACATATTATGCGCTATTGCGCATTGCCATCTAGATACTGATCACCCATTAATCTAAAGGTTTTGCCCGTCGTAATTGACGGTTAGTGTGCCTTCCTTTCTCTTCGAAGCTCCTCAAAGTCCTCACGGCCCCTCAGTGTGTGTGCCAGCTTGAGGGATAAATTAAGTAAAGACATAATATGATACAAAGTCTATACCCTTGCCTATCCAGACACTGAGACACACGTACGGAGAAAAGACACTCATGCTCTCAATCAAGCTTCATAACCTCAAAGGGTCCATGCAGCCCTATATAGCCAACGTCAGCAATGCCTATAGCATCAAATCCTCTCCACCAAGCCTAGCTGTGAGCTGTGACCAAGAAACGCTGCTTCCGGCATTGGTCACATGTAAAAAAAAATGAACACTGCAAAAACAAGACCAAGACATATCACATGATTGGTCACATGATTGGTGTTCGGAGGAGTGGACATTGGACAGAGGCCAAACGAAAGAATGGATAGACAATATGCATGTATACAGTATCTGCTGGTGCGGAGCATCGCTGCAGAAGCTGACAACACCCGCCGTAAGCCCACAATGTGCAGACAACGATGGAGGATAGGCTCTTCCAGTTAACAGGTTAAAATGGCATCGGTTCTAATGCATGGTATATTATGAACTACATGTGTATAATGGCATTGATATTCTGACGATTTTGTAATAGACGAAAACTTTATAACTTGATCGTTAAGTGCTACCATGGGCGCCCGCACATAGGGGCAAGAGCCCCCTCATGGAAAATTGATTGACCTGTATTTTTAACTGCTAATTTTAGGTTTTAACTGCTAATTTATAGGAATCCATAAAACTGGTAGTTTCACCTTTCAACACTTTTCTAACCATATCCACAAATGCACAGTCACAGGTACCCGTCACGGTCGTTTACTATAATTATGACCTATGGCCTATAGTTCTAGCTAGATCAGATCTGTTACTGATCTGTAAACGGTGGCACTTTCAAAGCCGAAGCGATGACTTGGTTTGACTATTGGTCTTCATATCGAATACATGACATATTTTGCTCATCCCTTTATATATGTCCAGGATTACCAAGGTTTTAGTGGAATTTGTTCCTTCTGGGCAGCCCTTCTTATGTACACTGTTTTACTGTATTTTTGTTTTCAATATTGCTTCTCATATAAATGAAATTGCATTGAAGAGAGATTACATCATTAAAAAAAAATCATTGCCTCTCCAGCACACAAATTCACCTCATAACTTACTTCTCATTCCCTTCTTATTACAGAAATATTGTTCCAGTTCTGAAAACCCCTTACTTCAGAAGTGTGATCCAATCGAAATACAGAGGCCGAGTTGAAAGCACTGACAACTTCCACAACACCATTGAAGTTATTGAGCTCTTGAAATACAAGCATCACTTCGACGATTCTGCTATAAACAGCAACTCTTTCCTCAAAATTCTCTGCTTCAATTATACACTTCTCCAACCAGAATGTAAACTACAATCATACACGAACAAGCACGGTGTGAGCAAAGACAACTAATACTTTTGTAAAAACAAAGGCTAACCTAAAGATTTTTAGCGACACATGCAACAGCATTTTATTAAGACAAACAGCACAGCCACTGTTCAATTCATCTAAGAGTTCGGCAGTAATGAGAAAAATCCTACAATTACCCACGACAGTGCTGTCCAACCTCTTTGATGTCTTGGGCGATCAAAGACATTGTTATTGAAGCCGAGGGCCGCATCATTAAACTCACAACGACTAACATTACACTATTGTATCATATTTTTATATTTAATATATTGTTGTTGAACAATTGTAATGAATAATTGCAAGTATGCATTGTGGGAACTCCATGGATCTCAGTGTTCACATTGTCAGATAATGAGCCATGTTACAAATCGATAGCACTCACCCGAGTCAGGAAAGAACGCCCCTCAGGAAGACTCATCCTTCAGTCGCTAGATTGCATTGTAAATGGAAATGTAGAATGCATGGGGCGCCCTGCATGGTTGTCACAGGCAAATTTTGACTCCTGTAATAACCTGTATCATTCATTCTACTATGTCTGTAATCTGTATATGTGGTGTGTCGTTGTGAATCTTAATAAACGAAAATATTATTATTACTCAAAGTAGCCCAGAGACTGTCTTTTGCATCATTTTTACACAAACTGATAAAGTTTAGCCAGCTCTGGCAAGCCATTTAAAATTGGCTGGCATGGTGGTGCAAGTGTTAGAGTCGCCTCCTTGCATCCGAAGGGTCGCGGGTTCGATTCCCACCCAAGCCGCTGCGTATGGACCTTGGGCAAGTCTTTAACTCACAGTTACTCAACTCCGACACACCTATGGCTGTAGTCGGGACCGCCTCTGAATAGTAATGGACTTTAAGAGGTGGTATAGAAATACATACATACATACACACGTACATACATATATACGGACCGCAGGTTGGACAGCACTGATGTAGGACATGATATGACTTTGTGCTAAGCCTCTATAGGTGACTTTGTCAACCCCATGCTTGTATGTCTACCACGCAGCACATGGCCTTTTTGCACATGAGACTTTCTCAAAATTACAAACCAAAATGCCAAAAATGGAATACCATCTAATGTAGTACCATTGAATGACTCTTTAGTTGAAGTGGCCATATCTGACACCTAGACAATAGACATAATAGACTCAGTGATGAACATTTTAAGATCACCTGCTGACAGCCAATAAAGACTTGTACTAATCTATAGTCATCTTGTTAACTAGAGTTTTAATATTTGTGTTATTGATATTTATTGTTAACTTAAAATTGACTTCGTAGCATGGTGCTTCTTACTTTGCAAGCCAATAGAGACATCTACGAATAAACTGGCATTTCAGTAGAGCATGAGAATTCAGTGCTAACTAAAATGCAGCAAAATTGAATTTTACCATTTGTGCACGGTAACGGAAATTATACTTTGAACAAGTAACTGCAGTCAGTAACTAGTTACTATTTTAAAAGGGTAACTAATTACAGTAACAGTAACTAACTACATCAGGAGTTCAAGCACTAATTACTGAAACTGTGATTATTACACATTGTTGGATCTGGCCACTGACAGTACTATGGGTGACTGTGTGTGTGGGCCAGATACAACAGGAGTGACCAGGTCACACTTGGCGATTTACAGTACAGAAGTGGCTCAATCCATATAAACTGAAAGAAAACAGGGGGTTTTGAAGAGCTTGGTTATAGATTTTTGGTCAGACATGACCGTTCTATTGTGTTAGCCTGTTAGGCTTAGTTAGGCTGCCAAGACTCCTTTATTTAGTTAGAACAGAGTTCTGCCGTATGAGTTCTGCCTATCTCTTATTCTTATGACGTCATATTGCTCTAGAGTGTTGTATACATACGAGACCTAAAAGGCTGCTTTTGTTGTTTGCGCTGCTCTTAGCATTTCTACACGGTCGTCACCAGCTAATTTTCAAAAAGATCTGTGTAAATATTCATCCAGACAGCTGTTGAATTATCATATCATATTTAACTGATTCCCGCCCAATTGGGTCTCTAGCGACTCAGTAACGGGAGGCATTGAAACAGACTAGGAATTATTTCTAAAATCACTAGCATACCTATAAATAGCATAAATATTGATGTCCAGAAAATAGCCCACGCAGTGGAGTGTAAATTAGACTTTGGAGTCGTAAAAATGGTTTGAATTATTGGCGAAAGGTATGAAAAGCTTAAACATACTTTGGGGCCTGTTATGAATTATTCTGAGGATTAATTTCCATGTATTGGCGATGAATTCAGCAGAGATTTGAAGAATGCTTGTGTCATTGTTATTTGGGATGGATTTTTCTTTCGATTTTGATCAATCTGAACACGAATCTTGTTTCTTTGACTCCGCATGGTTGACGGATGATGAAGTCGAAGGACCATGCTAGCCAATATTTGTTAGCTACTTCCTTAGTGTGTAATTTTGTATAGAACTTTATGAAGTAAGACTATGTTGATTGAAATCAAATTTATGGTTTCTGATGAATAATTCAAGAAAACATAATTATTATTATGTAGGCCCTAATAAAAATCTTTTCAATGAAAATAGTGAGTGAATCAATTGACCAGCTATTTGAGAATGTCCCATGTGGGAACCCTTCTCACATATTTACAGGCTGCTTGCCTTCCAAGAATATTCCATCCAATGCACATGCTAAACAAGTGTGTGCAGAGTCTGTGTCTAGCACAAGAATCCAGAGACTGAGAGATAAAAAGAGACCAAAAGTGTAACCTACTGCAATGTTCATGTGTATCGGTGATTGTTTTACATGTTGGCATTCTAAAGCAGCTATATAAATGAAGTTTTGTTCACAATCAAATGTGCATTTCAAAGCCAGCTGTCTGCTGATTCAGAAAATATATACTTTGTTATGATGCAGAAAGTCGCCTTCTTGCAGGGGGTGACTGGTATGGAACCACCAAGCGTCAAGCGATATCGCGTGCTCAAAGAACGTGTCTCGCGGGCAGTAGCAACTGATATTATAACAAATCTGCACGCCTTGGCTTAATATTAGGTTTCTTTCAAGTAAGCCTAGTGAACGATTGGCGAATCGCGTCTGCGGATATTAACACTGGCCGCTATGGACGTCTTTAGACGTCCCTCGTTTAGCACTGTGCTGCGCTAGGGACGTCTAAAGACGTCCGTCATT
>JAQFXW010000034.1:0-28888 GCA_034693945.1 Dendrobaena attemsi | reverse complement strand
CTTTATATTACTTTAATCGTACTTGAATCTGGTCCAAAATTTGCTTGTATGAAGTGCTTAGGGTTAATTATGATCTGCTCAAAATAATCTTAAAATTAAACGTAATGTACTCAGTACTGTTCTTTAAACTCTATTCTGAAGCAAGTTCACTATAAGCAGATATGTTATTTTTAAAACAACAAAAAACTAGATTTTTGCAGAGAGCTTAATCAAATGCAGGTCTGTGCTTTCATAATGCAAGAGAGTAGCAAACAAACCAAGCACCAGTCTGTAGTAAGACAACAGTAATTACAGTCGATGCCCGAACAACCTGATCGATGGTACTCTACAAACTGTCTATTCTTTATTGCTGCCATACAGGACAGATCACAGCAGAGATCAAGGGGTGGATCGCAATTATATTCGATAGGGGTTATGAATCTGGTGGTTATAAATCTGGATCAAGTTTGCAAAGCACCTCATATTTCTAGGTTTATCCAGATGGTTGAATGTAATCTATGATGTCAAGTGTCCCTTCGCTTCCGCAGCAGTGTCATCCCATGTTGGCTAAGTGATTGCAAACCTCAGCACCGAACTCAAGCTAATTTCTGGCCAAGCTAGCCTACCCCTCCTGGAACTCGAGATCTGTTTACTTACTTGGATTTGTTCCGTGCTGCTTGAAAGCAATCCAAACATACAACCCGTGTCCTTCTGGGGTTAGTAACTTGCATGGATTTGTTGGCTAGCAGCTTCAGTTGTTGGTTGGTTACATGTCAGTTTAGCTTTCTGGTTGCATAATACTTGTGTGACAACACGCGACTTAACATCTAACCATCATGATTCAAACTTATAAACACAAAGGGATTGATTTAAACTTCTGCATTGACATCTGGTCCAACTATGCACACAAGTTACATTTGAATACAGACAAATCTGTCATTATCCTATCTTAATTCATTTAGGAAAGCGATGAACACCACTGAACAGTGTACAGAGGAAATAAATATTCCGATGCACAAATGAACACATGACATGAACTCTGAATCCTACTAATAATCAACTAAATATACGGTGCCAAATAAAAAAAACTCTCCTGTCCTTTTGGCAGCAAATGAAATTGATCGTAAAAGCTACTGACCAACCAATATCTCAGAATCTTGTCACTGGACCTAAGAGAACATCTTGAAACACTCCAAAGCTACGACCATGAAGCATATTTTATTCATGCTATGATAGTTCAAGAAACAGGAAACAAAGTAGACCAGAAACTATAAAACACCAGAGAGAACCAACCTTGGAGCTAGATTGAGAAGGCACATATAAAAAGATCTGACATAAATGGTCAACCAGGTAGTAATGAACGAACTATAAAGTCACTAAACTGAATATATGTGTGCGATTCAATTTCAGAACTACACTGTGTCCTGATGAAAAGTAGCCCCCAAGGAAAAAGTATCATAACTCGGTAAAAATGTCTACAATTTGCCTGAAATTTTACAAACAGAATCAGTACCCATATTACCACAATATCCCGTAGCCATTTGAAAATGTTATGAGTTTGTCAAAGTTATGAATGTTTGAGATGAAGTACTCAAAATTGAAATTTTCCAACATGGCAATAATGTCATACAAGACTAAACCGCGGTCTTCAAATCCCCATCTTCCTCGCAATCTGACAATGACGATCAAATTAGTGCACCCCAGGGTTGACACACCGACTGAGACCATTCATGACTTCGAGATGTGTGAATGGGTCTAAAGGAGACGTTCAGCAGGAACATGCTTCTTGCATGTTGCAGACACCGCTGCACCGCATAAATGCATCAATCTTATTCCTCAGCTTTTTCAAAGATGACAGACACCAGTTTCTGTTAGAAAATTCATTCCGAAACCTTTTCACATTGTAACTTTTAATTTTCTTTCTGCAATAACTAAAACTTTATCTTCTTTTTTAAACATCACGTTTCTTTGCTGTTTACACCAAAACAAATTACGTATTCCATCGATGACGACGTCGACATCGTCTGAGTAAGTAAGCGCCTGTGTTGGAAGCTCAAAATGTTACCAATTTGTTTAAATATTCAATTTCTGTGCTTGTGCTGTGTCAATTTAAATCATATTTAGCAGATATCTTGAAAAATGGCATGGATCATTGCATATATAATTTTATAACTATTGGTTTAGTTTTCAATGAGTTTTTCACAAACGTTTAGGGGCTACTTTTCATCTAGAGTGTGTAGTAATACCAATAAGACAACAATAACGAATAACTAATCTTCTCTCTCTTCCGTCAAGCTTTACACTGACGACGAAGCCTCTTTTTTGAGGTTTCTTGGTCCTATATGCCTAGTGGTGACCAGTCCTCTCCCGGCAGAGTAAGGAAGCCCAGGCCTATTTAATGGACTCTTTTGCCTTTATGTGTTCTGCCAACACCTGCCTCATGCGTTATCCAGCACTTTCATGAGTAATTAATGTGCATGCACAATGGCCAGAGTACCAATTCTAACTGTCTAACTTAAGCAAACCATTAGTATTGATTTAACATTTAAGCTGCATCAGTATGTTGCAGTTTATTTTTGGCAAAAAAAACACTTCAGACATGAATTATCAATATCCAGACTCAATATAATGTTTGTCACAAGACAAATCTCTGAGGAGTGACTATAGAGTGGGGTTGGTCTTCCTTTGAATTTGAATTGAATTGAAGTCTGTCTGTGTATATATATATAAAGATTCTACACTTAGAGTCTCTTGAAGTGTTCCATTAGTATGAGACACCAAATTTTCTGTGAGTTCCGGGAACGAGAAACACTTGTGACTGAGTCCTTGCATCAGTCTTCCTAGCATCTGTTTTGTGACAAAGTGCCTTCCCACTGTCACCTGTCTCTCACTCTATTTCCGTGTGTGGCATATTGTAGTGCATCACAATTGATGGAGAAAGTTCCCTTTTCCGGTCCTCTGGGTTCGCAATAATCGACCATAGTGATAAATTCTGCTTTGGAAGCTACCGGTAGGAATCTCAATGGCACTCTGAATGTGCAATCTCTCTCTTTCCCACTCTCTCTCTCTCTCCTCTCTCTCTCTCTCTCTCTTTCTTTTTCTCTCTCCCCATTCATGAGTGGGAAGAACAGGTCTAGTATTTATAGTCAACAGTCAGCTTTTGAAGCAGAACTTCAAGCTATCCTTTATAAGGATATGGAGAAATCCAAGCAGTCAATTGTATTCGGCTAGTCGACTTCCACATAGAATTGCAATTTGGCTTTTATGTCCGATGAAAAGCAGCTGCTGACCAAACGATGCAATAGTATGCTGACCATTTGCCGGATGCTCTCTTCCGAACAGGAAAGACCTATCGCTTCAGCACAGCAGTTCAATGACCACTGCATCCTTGTCCTATCCTGTGGCAGTTGGTTTATAGCAGCAGCTGTAGCATTCTAATGCCCTGAATGGCTGACAGAAAAAACCTTTTGTCAGTATCTCTCTCATTCAGCTTCCATTCTTTTTCTAACATTTCATTAGGAAATACATGCACAAGCGATAGAATACATAGAATGTCATACAATGTATATAAATAGTATTAAATACATGTATGTATATACAGTGCTCTCAGTATTTTTAATACCCCAAGGGAAGAAATCAGTCATGACAAGAGAAAGCATGCATCATTCACTCCTAAACTAACCTAACTGATGGCATAGTCTTAGTTCTGTCTCGTATCAATGGCTAGTGACTACCAGATTTCAAATCGACTCCTTCCCATCAGTCTGGTTTACACAAGCATCATTGAACTGAACCTACTCGTATGTCCCTCTTCAGTAAACTTGTTTCTGCCATCTTTCATTGAAAAGTCACTAGCCTCTGCTTCCTCACAATTTTGATTACAATATCTTACTACAAAGACTATCAACCTCGTTGTCAGTTTAACTGACATGCCTCTTATCTGGATTCAATCCCATTGCTTTTCAAAAACCTTCTCTGCTAAACATCACAGGTCTCAACTCAATCATGCCTTTCAACATACGATGTTTCTCAAGACTTGATTCTTATGCCTCTTTTATTCGTCTTTTATACTGCTCCCCTAAACTCAATGGTCACTGATCAAAGCATCCGCAGCAGAGACTACACAAGAATTATTCATCTCTCTCTGAAAACATTTCACCCACCCTATAGGTCACCTCTATTACGTGGTGATCCAAATGTTTCCTGAACATCATCAACATCACGTGCCTAAATCCTCCTACACCCTACGGTAACACTGAATTCATTATTCACAGGCCGTCATGACCAGTTGAATACGCTTACTGGCAATTCTCCTGTCAGCAACTTCGGCATAATTTTCCATCAAAACCTTAGCTTCTCCGAACATGTCTCTAATCTTTTCCACTCCTGTTTTCGTGCAAATGCAAATCCTCGACCCTCGCAGAATCCACCCCATGGCCGACTTGAAATGTGCATCCATCAACTTAACCGTTGCAACTGGATCTTCCACCACACAAATGAACTCCATATCGAGATATCCAGAATGATTTTGCACACAGTGTGACTAAAGCCAAAAACATAAAACATCTGTTTTCCCTATACTATCACGAATTGTCGAAAAGCAAATAGTTCATAGATTCATATACCCCACCTTCAACTCTCACCCACTTAATTCCCAAAATGCTGATCAGTTCGCCTTTAGACCAACCGGTTCTACTACTACTGTCATAATTTCTATCCTGAAATATATGGACAAATCAAACTCTTTCTCCAGACCAATTATTACATCACTGTAATATCAATAGACTTTTCGAAAGCTTTCGATTCTGTAAGGCACTCTTCCTTATTAGACAAATTCTGCTCTCTAGCTATTCCTGACCAAATCTTCAACTGGCTGGTAGATTACTTCCAAGACTGCTCTCACATCACAATATTAAATGGACAAAAATTCCCCCTCCTTACAATTTATGCTAGAATAATTCAATATTCTGTCCTCGGCCAGGCTTCTTATACATAATTGTAAATGCATCAGATCTGCAACCAGTTCACAAGGAGAATTTTACGCCCAAATATGCAGACGACACAATACCTCATAGTTGGGTCTAAGCTAAGACAAACAATAAAATGATATTGGGAAACCCAGCATCATAGTTCAAATTTCGGTAGAAGGTCGAAATAGTGTTTCGGTTCTAAATAAAACGTTGAAGTAAAAATAGTTATAAGGAAAAATAAGACTAACCAGACTAACCCTCTACTGGGTGTACCAGGTGTTTCCCGAGCGAACGGCAAAGTTTGTATTCAATAGGTTTGACACTGTGCAAATGCATAGCCGGACAGACAGATACACAGAGTCTTCGCTTTATATCTATAGATGCGATCTAATGTGATGTGATGTGCAGGTTTTAGACATCAATAACGTCCATCCGGATAAGTCAAAGGCTATTAAATAAATATTTAAGTCAATGAGACTCCTAATCTGCTTACTTAAACTGCTTCCAGAATAAATTAATACTGTTTATATCACCTATCTAACCTCATGTCATAGAAATTTATGCCATGGAACACTTGCACTTGCCACGCTGAATGCAGATGATCTCCATCATCTTAAGGATCGATCGACTTTGCATCATTGATCTCTCGATCGTTCTGCAATACTTCTATAGCTCACAAAACAACTAAAAAGGTTAAGCCACAGAATTGCAATCTCCAACATGGTTTCTGTTACCCTTATCCTATAACCACCAGGGGAACAAATTAAGAATTCTTCATTTTAGTTGATCTGATTTAATCACAGCCCCCTTGTATACGAAGCTAAAATATATTCAAAAGTATAAGCCATATTAATGCTATATTAATGTATATAAAATTAATATACATACATCACCAGTGCTACAATTATACACAACCAAATTGCAGCACAGAACTAATCAGAACACACAATGAGAACCTATAATGACTCAGTAAACCAGCCAGAAATCAGTATCATGCAATCACCTTACGAACCCACCTCGAATAAAGTGGATAATTTCTGTCTACTATATTACAGATCTCTAATCACACTTTTAGTATAGTCAAGCAGGCGAAATGAAAAAACTGTCACCAGAAAATGAACTTTGCAGTATCTTTCTTCATCAATTCACTATATGTGCAAAATCAATCAGCTGCAAGCATCATAAAAACATTGGCTTAATTTGCAAACATCACTCACTTTCAAAGCTATTGTGTTCATAAGCTGCTCTGACCCAAAACATTATTATTTTTTTAACCTACCCATGACAGTATTCAGAGTACCTTGTTACTCAAAACAAACGAAAAGGTTGCCGACTCTTTTTGGAACTGGTCCTTGTAAGTCAATAACAATGGTACATATCCCAGAATTTTTGCTTGCTGATGGAAGCTTAACATTTTTGATGGGTCGATACAAATAAATAAAAAATAACATATCAATGATGACAATTATGATTACAAGATTAAAAACCTAGTTTCATAAGTCCCAAAAACAGTGTGCAGTGCAACTAAGTCACTGGTTTGGCACAACTATGATAATTTATCAAGAAAATTCAATAAAAAAATTGTAAAATACATAAAAATTGAATACTAATACTCACATCTATTAAATCAGCATTTTAAACCTTTTGACAGAACCACCTTGCTGTTGACAGTTCAATATGTACACCTGAATTTTGATATTGGCCTTTGTCAGGGAATACATCATAGGGGGGAATGGAAGCAAAGTCCATCCTATTTGGGCCAGGGAAATGTTATCCCCCTAATGAAAGAGACCAGGGGAGTGTAAAACGCACCGACCGGGGGGAAATTGTAAAAGTAGCGACTGAAAGAAGAGGGGTATAGATGTTCTCGGGCTCGGGGCAGACATGAAGAGAATGGTAGATTTTTGAAGTGATGACTAAAATGGTCATCAGTTCTTTTTACGGATGTGATGACCAGAACAAAGTCATTAACCTTTTGCAGATGCGAGGAAATAAATTTTTGGGAAAAGTGAAGTGATGACTAAAAAAATTCATCAGTTTGTTTCAGAGAGAAATTGCTTCCAGGTCACAGGGGGATTGTAGGCCCTAGCCTTTTGTAAACATTTCATCAAATTAATATGATCATAGGACAGAACACTGTTGGCACCAAAGAGATCATTATAATAATCTCTAGAGAGAGTAAGGCCTATCTATGTTGATGCCATAAGATTCAAACGGCCTTGACCTTTAGGATAACATCGACCTCGTGACCTAGTTTTGACCACACAGTTCTCTAATAGGTCATTATGCCAGTGCGCTTGACCAATCAGACGTCTTGCTGTTGCAACCTGATTTAAATAAAACGTCACAAGCTACTAAATCTATGGACTCTATAATTAGATGTATACTGAGTGTACGGTGACTATGGTCCGCCAACCTTCACTTAAAAGACGACTGCAGGGAAGATAAGCCGTACTCTCTCTAGAGATCGTTATATGATCTCTTTAATTGGCACTGAGCAATATCAATGTAATTGAAGGACTTACTCAGGGTCCCTATGCAGCAACACTCTCCGACCAGCCTAGAACCAGTACTGTCCACATAACTGGCCATACACTCTTTATAACCAATTGGACTCCATGCCATTCGCAGGAAAGCATAGAAGAAGTAAATGGAAAAGCTTAGACCATAAATTTGGCTAAAGCCCCAAGGACATTAAGGTCTTGACACAAATCCAACAAGGTACACAACAGACATCCTCGTGCCTAGGATCTCGTTGCTGACTACAGACTGCATTCATAGTAGAGTGGGATTGTGCATGTGTGTATAGATGTGCATGTGTAGGTTTAAATGTATGACACTGGTTGTGTGTGTGTGTGTGTGACACTGTGTGTGTGTGTGTAATGGTTGAGGGATTGATATGCCAATAATTATTTTTTGTACCTTCTCCATACAGCAATTGAGGATGACATTAGAACTAGAATTTAATGCATCTATAAAGAAAGAATATTATAACATACCATGAGGACAAAAATTCATAAAATAAATCAATCCTAGCTACATGTACCTATAGGGCACTGATAATAATTTAATGTATAATCTCATCTAATTTATGAGAAATTTCTTCTGCTCCAATCAACTTACACAGTAGGTCCACTGTCAGCACTCACGATCGTTTGTTTGCAACAGCAAATTGCAACCATAACATCAAACTGATGAAACCACAGAGAATTATTAGACCCACAAAACAAGTGTATCGGCACTCATGCAAAGCACAGTGCTGACTGTGATGTATAGAATCAATTCTCAAGAAGCTACTTGGATCAGTGGCACAGCAGTTCAACTGCGGTAACTGTACATCTCTGTGCAAACATGTAAGCATTTTAACCCATAAGGATTCAGATATATCAGACTCCAGCAACAACTGGAGCAAGCAGTATTCGAAATGTCAAAACAACTGGTTCCGTTGTAAGTGTGCAATGTATTTCATTCCTCAACCCTCATCTAACATCATTCCACCGCACTGTAACCAGTTAAAGAAACATAAAAGCCATCTATGACACTGAAGCCATGAATCTCGGAGTGGTCAAACGTGGTAAATGCCACTTTCTAGAGCCAACATTGGCCGATGGCTATGTATCTATAAAACCCACATAGAATTCCAGGAATCTGACTTGACGCTGCTATACCATGCGCAGCAAAAGCAGAAATGATGCAATGAATCAATCATATAATCTACTATCAGCATCACAGAAAAAAATCTGAACTCTCCATCACAGGATGAAAAATGTTTCTCTATGTGCTGGAGAAAAGATAATATTATAATACACCACCTAAACAAACATTGCAGATGAATATAACTGTTATTCAAACAATGCTGAATAAATAATAAACAAACCATTAATCGGGATTAAATGTTACATAATTATTGGTGATCAATTGGCTGCTGGATGGTGAGCTGAATTGCATGTATGCTTTTGTATGGTACAGCTATCACCCAGTCAATCTTGTTTATAGTCATTGTTAACAATCTGCAGCCTTCATCTACTATATTACTTTGATAAAACACTTCACATATTAATTAATTTAACTTTCAGTGTAGTTTACTACTTTCCTTAAAGTTCCAATGTTAATATTAGGCTCTTGCATATTATACTAACTCTAGAACACGGATGAGTTTTCTGTACCCAACAATTCATTAGCCATACCTTTACTACGCTGTAGATTCTGTACCTGCAAGGTGTTAGCAGCAGCTGCACTTGGTCTAGTTATCAACACCAGGTGGCGTCACATGTTCGGCCTTGACCTGCATAAGTCATTGGGAGTTATGCCATAGGAAAAAGAATTACAAAGAAGACTATTTCTCCAATTAAAAACATGAAAGTCAGTGGATCTCTTTATTTATAAATACCCTAAAACCATTTCTCGACATCACAGAAACACTGAATGGGTGAATGGGAGCACAGAGGAAGAGCATGAAAAACACCAAGCCAACAATGCACAGATCTGTACCTTAAGAATTCAGCCAGTTTCAGAAACAGGTTTGCATCTAGATGACTCAATTCAATTCAATTCAAAACATTTTATTTGTTCCCGTTTTAGACATTGAACAAGGACATGTACATTGTAAGAATAGTACGAGTGACAAATGGGAAACTATAACTTAACTAGTATATACAAACAAATTAGCATGTAAACAAATTAGGCATTTATTATTACTTATTATTATTTATTCATTATTATTATAATTGAACTCTTTTCGTCCTTGGTTTTATAGGACATCTGCGGGACATTCTGCAGTGTTCCGTTAGTTCTCAAAATCTGGTATGGGCAATGTTGTTGATAAGTTATGGACCTCAAATTCAAGTGGCTGAACGCAAAGACAATCATCAACAGATATTGAACAAAAGTTCTCAGATTTTGTACATTTCCCATTGGAACCTTATGATTTGTTATGCAACCTGGTTCAGTTAAAGATGTATTAATTTCCGTTTCCAGTGCTCCAGTAGCTGATTAAAACTTATTACTGGTGATATTGGTGTTATTGATATTTGAAATGTTTTAATTTTTGTTCGGTCTATGATATTGCATAGGATGGTGGTAATTTGACAAGTTCACAATACACATATTTAGCGCAAAGCGCACGCCATGTGCATAATTAACTGCAATGAATTCAGTTGTTAATTTTTCATATCTGGGTCATGTTCGTACGAATGTTGGCTCAATGCAGTATCGAATCAACTTTGATTTACAGATGCATGTTTCTGATCCTCAGCTACATGTAACAACCCAATCATCTGTGTGTACTGTAGGTGTACATGCGTAGGTGTTTGCATATGGGTGTAATAGACAGTAAATAACCAAAAAAGTGATGGTTGTGGAGTGCCACAAATAAAGAAAAAAGTGATGGTTGTGGAGTACCACCCAATACTTCGACGCATTGAAGATGTTGAGGTCAGATTGCTTTTCAGATGCCTTCAAATAAGGAAAGTGAAAGAAGAAGAACAAAACGTTTCTTCATGCTGAGAGAAGCCATTGAGTAGATTCTGAAAGTCAGTGGAAATGATGCAGACGATGTAGTGATTCTCACAAGGAGCCTGAAGGAAACACTAGAGATGAGAACAAACCTGCTGCATCTGTGTATGAAGTGCAACAAGCGCCGCCTTCATTGGAAGAGTTTCACAGCTTTTCGTATAATATTCCAGCCCCATGGCAAATAGAGACGAACATATTGAGAACGAATAGAGGAGAGATCACACACCAACTGAATACACTGACAAGTCCTATCATTAAACTGCAACATTTTACCATCAATGAAGGCTGCAAGTACAAAATGAATTCTGTACAAAGTGTCAACAAGAAGCTATGTATGAATATTGCACAGTGGACACTGAATGCTTAGCTGAAGTGACCATGATTTTACTGTAACTCGCCTTAGGCTTTGAGTAAGACTTTGTTTTATTGGGGCCTGCTATAAATGCATAGTTGTATTGTATTTTGCATTGAACAGATAAAAGTAAATATTCTCAACTGCCAGATCCTTTTGATGTAACTGAAAGATTCTTCACAGCTGTTTGATTCTAAGTCACTTACACACACTGTCACACAGCGATACTAAACAAGATTCAGACATCAACACAAAGTTTCCTAAGACGAAAAGTAAACTCTGCAACTCTGATCGAATTAATCACATACACCTAAGGCCAGTGCAGCAACTGATGGTTATTATCCAATTAAATGTAAAAGGAAAACCTACAAGGCTGCGCTTCTAAGGAAGGGCCATGAATTTCACAGGGAAATAGACAAACACGGCAAGCGAAATAAACAAACAATTGAGTTAGAGATTTGAAAGACAAAAACTGTTCATCAGCTTAGCGCTGTTTATATTAGACACAGAACATGTTCGTAAATAACATGGCGACTCAGAAAGTCATGACAATTATAATTCTCATGTAATAATTTATTACAGTTCAGATAATAGGCATCTGTTCCAAGGCCCTAGTCTGAGTAAACACTGCAACGAGAACAATCAACATTATTACGTCTGCTATTCCAGTTTCCAATTAGTTTTAGTCCCAATAAGACCACTATAGCAAGACTGTGATGATTTGTAGCTGGCCTCCATTATATTATTAGCAGTATCAGACACCAAATCATGTACATACACAATATTACACATAGTATTAGAAACTGACCCATGTCTGATCTCCAAAGTCTACTTTAAAAACAGGACTGTGAATAAGCTCGTTTCCGAGACTTCATTTGTGTTACGATTACAGTGAAAGACCATAGGCGGTCATCTAACCCAATTCAGAGGTCGAATGTCACATAAGTATTGGGCGACTATTTCCAAGCTTCCTGGAGATTACTTGCAGCTCCAATTCCATGTGGAAAGCAATGAAAGGAACGTGCTGTTGCTCAGGGTCAGGGAGTTTGTCCTTCCTTCGCTTGATTGATCCACAATGAAGAAAGTCATTCCTAACAAAGTCTGTTTTCACCCAAAACCTGACTGGACTTTTCCATCAATTCACATTTCTCAAACATCATTGCTAACATTGATAAATGATCTCTTCTATAAAAACAGATCATTACTTATGCATAGGCGGCTCTAAAGTGAAGAAGATGAGCTAGGACATCTCAAGGTTTCAACACTTCAACGATAAGCTGCATTGGTTGCCCACAATGCCCCCCAATCACTTTTGTTTGGCATCCATATGGACCCAGATAGGATTCCTATGAGACCAATTTAAGATCTGCATGGCAGCCCCTTGAACCCTGTGAACAACTAGTTTAGTAGTGTGGAATACTATCATGAATGAAATAAGTTACAAGTTACAACCAAGTAGTCCTACCAAATTGTCATTGCTTTATAGATGACCCGGAAATCTGTATTTGTAATTTTGTGCAATTATGAGGCCAAGCAGATATCAGTGGCCTCTGTTTAAATAAATCACTGCGTTTACTGTAAGAATGGAAGTTAAACTGGTTAGAATGTAACTACATGGTATGCATCTCATTCATCTCTTCTTCTTGCAGAATATGACATGACTTATGTATCTTTAAAAATCTGGAAATCTCCTGCCCTTGAAACAATTCTCATATTTGTGAATGTCTTTAATTGCAAACCATGAGCACAGCGTTTCCTATCACTCCATGTTCAGTACAAATTACGAAAGTTGGTGAGGATTGAGGAGGTTCCACAAGCTCGCTTGAATTTCTGCTACCAGCTAGAACTTATGCAACCGAGTGTTACAATTAAATGTGTATCTTGATCTAATAATAGCGCTCAGTCAAAGAAACAGTCAAACATTTTCTGTAAACATTTTTGTGGATACAGCAATTATTGTCCTATAATCCTATATGCATATAACTGTAAGCATTTACACAGATTATCATCCTATTGTTAGTGTTGCAGTACAAGCATTTGTTCAAAGAAATAATCTGAATTGAACTAAATATTTATGCACTTGAGTGTTGATGCCTGTCATACACAGGAATGTTTAATAAATGACTCATTTGAATTATGAGATTATGTAATACTTGAAATCAGACTTGGACCACTTGGTCTTAGACTTTTGGTCTTACAAGTGCACAACACTGTTTGACTCTGATATAGGACTGACAGAGTTGTTGTTTTATGAAAACGCAGCTCCTGAATGAAATGCTTTACCCTATGTGAGACTTTTGCTACCGAAGTTTTAGTTTATTTTGAATTTCAATTTTGTTCCTTTAGAAGGTATAATTTTCCATATATTATTCATCTACAATAATATACTTTGATTGCGAACTCAAGTGAGAATCCTAATTTATTTAGGTTAATGTAGCAATGTATATAAATGCGTGTGCGTATGTATGCAAGCATGATTGCATATATTGCACGAGTTCCATGTTAAAGGAGCACCACTAGATTGATGTGAGTAGTTGCACCTCAGTATAAGCCATCACATTAAGTGGCCATTCTGTGCTGTCACCCAACAGGAATCGATAAGAATCAATATGCTGCTCATAAAGCATGATTCCCAGAAATCTGAATGTCACAAAGGCAATCTGGCTGCAACCGAGATTCTTCAAGATGCCAATATGCGCAAGAGTGACACTGTGTATATATTATAATTATATATATAAATAATATGCATTTATATATTTATAAATATACAATGCCAGTCGTACATGTAGGAAAGCATATTACTGAGCCCAGGCTGTTTAGACACTATATGCAGCAACCAAGGTCACCCCTTCAATCAAATGTGGAAATGTAAAGTGGCTTATACAGTTTTCTAGCATAACACCAATGCCACCACTGAGATTCTTCAAGATGCCAATATGCGCAAGAGTGACACTGTGTATATATTATAATTACATATATAAATAATATGCATGTATATATTTATAAATTTACAATGCCAGTATATATATACTGCTATTTTTAGAAGGTACCACACGCATCCAGATAACTAAGTACTCCACTTGCTGTGCTATATAAACTGTTGCATCATCATTATTATTAAAATGTCCTTTCATAGTTCATATATACATAATATGTCAAGTCTTAAGCTGCTCTCTAATAACACATGTATTGTACAAACAAATTGATCTCAGAGGTGGTCTCTGTTGTCTGCGCTTCTTATTGCACCAGGCATGAATACAACCTTCTATCAGCTTATTCACTTCTTAAAAACCCGATTAACGTGGTCCATTTGGTTGCCAGCAGGTGCCATTTTGAGCGCAGTTGGATGAAAGCAATGCAGCTGGTTCAATAGATTGCCATTTGCCTCCTAATGACGGCTTATCTAAAAGATTTCCCAATCTCAGTCTGTACACAGGGAAGTTAAACAGCGTGCCATCCACAGTAGAATGGGCAGCAGCTGTGAAAGATCTCACTCGATCAGTGACCAATTCACAAAAATACTATAAGCAGGTTAAACCATCTATTGTCACTATACAAACACCCATAAAATACAATACACATGAATTTGACATGTTAAACACATTTTATCCATTCCTTCTTAGTGGTTAACTCCTCCCTATAAATAATTGTAGTTTACTAAAAGAATTAGATAAGAATAAGTCAGTGTTTCTCATAACCCCGAGCTATGTAAAACCTCTTTTCGCCATTTTGATCAAAATGCAGCCAACTGGTTGAGTTCATCATTAATTTGACGTTGTGACAGGCATCTAATTTGACATACATGATTCTAAGTCCTGTCAATTTAAGTCAACTATATGATTTGAAACAGGTATGCAACAAGTATGGCTTTGGGTAGCCAGAACAGAGCAGCCTCTCAATGAAGCAAACAAGAGTAATATCTAGGGCATGATGCATTATTCATTTCATTTTGTAGTTCTGGCATAGGAGGGCGAGTGGACAATCTTCTCTTGCCGTCTCATCTTCCACAGAAAGAGTACAGTTGGTTTGCTACAAGCCCGGCACAAATTGCAAAGATTTTAGCCCCAACGTTTCGACTGAGAATCCAGTGATTCAAGTGCATCTGCTAATCCCTATGGTGTAAAGTAGCCTACTCGTGGGTTTTCAAAGTCATCCACATGAAAGCTCACTGTCAGGAAACCACTTATAGACATGAAAAGCAACACACGAACTGAACCCAAATCATTATGCTCTCGTAATTGACTTATGTCAGTAATTCTCTTATTTCTGCACTGAAGGTCATCGATTGGTAACATTTCTCTATCGATCGAAAGTGAAGTGGATAGTTACTGGATACGGATTCAATTCTATGCAATGACCTTAGGCAATCTGTTTGCTCTTGTTGGAAGCAAATTCATTTGGTGCCAACTCAAGCTGAGAAGCAAACTGCAAGTCCTTTGATATGCTGGTCCCATGTTCAACTTTTGCATTCATCCACTCCCTCTGTTGGACTCTGAAAAGAAAATGGCCACTTTTTCTATGAATAAGTTCCACTAAGGACACCGAACCTTCATTGAACCTTCATTGACTGAATAGCTGGAAAATCCTTGACCTTTTACAAAATAATTTCTAGCCACTCAAAATAAAATCACGTATTATGCATGTTTATAAATTACACGTGCAATAATTATTTCTTCGTCACAAAAAGGCAGAGTTCAGAGAGCGAGATTATCCATAGTCAACTTGAACCCATATTGCTTCTGTTACTTGTTGACCTGGGCTTACAGATATTCGCATGAAATTTAATCACTCGTGATTTAGACTCGAGGTCTATTTTACAAGTTACTAGCTGAGCATAAGATAAGCAGTGCCTCAGTCAGGTTGTGCCATGGAAGACACAAATGCTTCAAGGCACAAATGTCTATTATGCTAAAAATCGACCAGCAACATTGCAGTGTCAAACTTATAATATCCAGTATTCCGTGAAGTAGTTTCAGAAGCCGTTTGATATATTTCTTAATAAACCTTCATCTCCAGGTTTTACCGCACTCTGTTTCTGCTCCTGTGCTGTCAAGAGACCACCCAAAGAGAATATTGTCTCCACATTGTGCAGTGCGGCTGGCGCACTAATTAAATCGTACGCCAGAGGTGCCAGCATAATCGTTATATACGATGATTGCTGGCTATCTTAAAATGACCGAATATCAAATAATAACAATAATAGATATGGTCCACCGCAGTACCAAGAGTTACGTAGGCAGTGATCCAGGTAAAGCACAAGAACGCAGAAAATTTCTTATATATTCTTTTAACAATTTCAGTTTAGTTTAACATTTCTATTTCATTTTATTTTATTATTAATTTTTCACTTCCCTTAGATTTCGTTTTACAATAACGTTTAGTTTAAGTTTCCATTAAATTAAGTTCAGTTTTCATTTCAGTTTCTATTTCAGTTAACTGAAATATCAATGCTGTCAGTATATATTTTATACATTCAAGGTACACCCCATCCAGAAAGACAACCAGCATACCGACCTGCTACTTTTTCAAAACATCAGTGGAAATATTTCAAGTTGCAGCAGCTGGAGTTCTAAGATAGTACATTTGTTACACATTGGCGCTATTCAGCAGTGTGTACTGTACAGTCTACAAGCTCTTTTTAACTGCCATGATCCAATGCTGATAATGTTTACTCATGGTAAACAGAATGATATGAGCATGCAGAAGACTCCTGCTGTGGACCTATTGCTCCTATGAGCTATCAGGATCTAAGACTCTGACAAAAGAAGGTAACCAAATTCTATTAATCCAGATAAATATATGTTACGCAGTCGGCTGGTGCACAGTGGCGTAGCGTTGCTCATCTTTTACATGGTAAACATAATATACCCACACGATTTAAAAATTTGCCTTGCTGTTATTTTAGTTGTCTTAATTTTCAATACAAATGCAATAAACTACTCTTTTTAGGAAGTGAAGCCTGATCAATGTCAGAGAGATTACGTGTCAGTGAGAGTATCACATGACAAAGTGATTAAATGTAACTAGCTAACCGTTGAACTTTCCTTATTCAACTGTCCAATTTCTATTGTAATAATCTATTAATTACATATGAGATACAGCTGGACCATAACAAATAAAGTAACAATTATTATCTCCAGTCCCTTCTTATGACTATTCCGATTTCTTCTGTAACAGCTCACCAAAATAAATGTGCAAGCGCAGCCATTGCGCTGCTTATCACGGCCACACACAGTTGAACATGATGGATGCTATAATTTTGTAGACTTCTTGATTGTTCAATCAAACAATAAATCAATTACAGAGATTTTATATAGCATCTATAGACTATAGATCAAGATCTCTACTCAGAGGTGTGCTCTGACGACCGGCCCAGTTGAAAAGTCAAGTCTTGCGTAGAGCACAAAAAGTGTCTTCGAATCGTGGAAAAGTAACTGGAGTGCAACAGAATGGTTATTACAAACAGCCTGCCCAACCACCGAGAATGCTCTATGCTGGATAGTCGTAGTATAAGCAAAATGGAAGAAGAAAATCACCAAGAACGCCGAGCACAGTAAACGGTGACCCAGGGAAGTAAAGGTAAAGGTATAAGTAAGATGGAGCTTGAGTTAGGATGTAAAACCAAGCAAATTGAAGCAATAGAGGAAACTCCATAATGTGTTGCTGAAAGGAACCGAATGCTCTCACTTGGTCTTAAGTTTCACATTATCAAGATTCAATTTCCCTCAATCTGCATAACTTTAGCTTCAACAGCAAATGTATTGTGGTCAGTCCTATAATTATTTCATTTCCAAATGGAAAAAGCTAGTAGTTCTTTAGATGTACGGTTCTACTCACTGGTAAATGTTCACTTGTCAAAGGCAGTTCAGAATGCATATATATCACATCACAATGAGATTCATAATTTAGACAGCTGGTTCTATTCCTTGGTCTGTACTCTTTCATCGCAGCAGAGAACGGCATCTATAAGGTACTTTCATCCTACATACATGTGCACAATGTCTCTGCCATCGAAATGTACGTACGTCTGTCTTTGCTGAAGTCAGAGGAGCATCCAAAACATGCAACACTTTCCTGTAAAACATGCACAACGAGTGAGGAATGGCTCATGTGGGAGGCTCGCCACAGCTAGTCCAGCCACTGAATCCTTTGCAGTCTCTGGTGTCCGTACCTAGCCGATGCTAGTAGCCACCGGCCACGACATTCTCAATTATGATCCACTGCCTTCTCAAGACTACATACTCATCAGCCCTTCTTGCACGATCATCAATAGACATCTTAAGATGCAGAGACCTGAGCACGCATAGGTCTACACAGTCGTCACACGTGTGTCTCCGCCATCAGTTCCAGCCTCGATCTTTCCCCCACATCTGCTAAACTGATCATATGAATGAAATTTCTCAATGTGAACTCAACAAATCTATCTTTGCTTCAGATGGACAATTCGATATGGTCAACTATTCTCAGTAACCTATCTACAATAATCTAGTGTACTAGTCTGAAAGTCCCTATGTAAATGGACATGGTCTGCTATACTAAGTATTTATAACTTATAACATAATATGTACCTTGTGTAGTCTACCATAACCTGATCCAACCTAATCTAACATTTTTCTGTAACTTGGTTTTGGCAGCAGCTATCTGTATTGGTGTCTGATTGTTTACTCTCTGTTCACCAGAGTGCGGTTAGCAACTGTTACATTACAGAATATACTTACTTACTTACTTGCTTGCTGACAACTTTTCAGTCAACTGATCTGGCAAGAATGTCATCATCTGAAGTCACACAAATAGCCAACTAAGCGAATCTACAATCACTGTGACAGCCCTTCGTGTTATTCAGCTCTTCTCATTCTACAAGAAAGGAAACATTTAATTTATGTTGAATCTGCAACAACCAGAAACTCCGCCAAATTGACACCAAGATCAAAGTAAGAGCACATCAAAATCTGCTTAATGCCCAAACAAGAGGAAAAGGTCAGGCTGTGAGTCCCACCAGAAATAAATCAAAACCCCATCAGATAGCATTGATTTTCTAGTACTATGAACACGAAACGGAAGGACGTTTGAAGCTCCATTAAGCCATTTGCAGACATCCCTTTTAAACTTTGAATTTAACAACATTTTCAAACTTCCAATGTATTTTTATACTTGACAACGTTCTTACTCAACATGTATGTTGAGATTATGAAGATCTGGACTGTTGTGACTAACGGGCAATCTTAAGCCCTGTGACTAGCTGACCACCACAAAAACTAGCAGGCCGCTAGTCACATGTAATGTATCACGTGGTTCTAGAAAATGACTACTTTCATAACTAACATCTTGGTTGCAATGGACAATTTCCTTTATGCTGGTCAATTTCTTTAATTTTAATCCCTTAGGAAATGCTATAAAAACCCTTATGAAAAGATATTTTTAATAATCTTATTATTGTCACAATTTGTCAGACAGATTCAGATGCTCAGGGTTTTTTAATTTATTTATTTATTCTATTTGCCCATTTCTATGCTGGCAGGCTTAGTGTAGTACTGTAGTCAATATCTTTGATTGAAGTTTGATCATAGAATGTAGGGCTGCTGGCAGCCTATAGTATTCTATATGTAAGAGCTTCTTGGCAGTCCACTAGTCAGAGTTATATTTCTTACTCGCAGGTGACGCTTTGGTTTTCAATAGTTGAAGTCCATCACAGCTAATGTTAAGCATCACCAACTAAATTTAAACTGCTCTACTTAGCAGTCTTGCAACAGATCCTCAATTTCCAACTTTCATTTTAATACCGGTTGCATTACTTGAACCACGCAAATAAAGCACCATTTCCTCGTTTCTATTTCATTCGAGAATTCATTCATTCGAGAATTTATATAGCACCTCTTCAAGTGGGACTACTCAGAGGTGCTATTTATTGTAAATGCATAAGTAGAGTTAAGCACAGTAAAGTCCTGAAAATATAAAAATGGAGTTTAACTGCAACTGATGAGCAAAATTTATATTTACAGAAAACTAGACTTTTGTAGGCCTACCTGGCTTTGCTCAGGTAGACTTGGATTAAATATAATAAAACAATGGTGGTCACCATAACAAAACTTAAGATGTACAGTTGTACACATCTTAAAAACGACGTTTGATAATTGCATTGATCTAGAAATTGGCAGAACTTTTGATAATTCATTCATATTGCTAGAGTATATATATGTATATCATATTATATATATAAATATTCGTTTATTTATATATATGTTTATTGGAAAGAAGGATGATACACCACATCGCATCTACAGGAAAAGTCATTCTGTGAACATAGAGTATTCCATTTGTGACGAGACAGACAAACATTATGATTATAATGAGGGAAATGAAATTGGGAAAGAAGACTTAGAAATAAGAGGTTGGGTGCTCAAATTTTTAGAGGTGTTGGTTCGCTTTACGTCTAAGCTATAAAGAGAACACTGACCAGACATTGTAGAAGACTAGATCAGGCAGCAATTGTGAAGTCTGCCCGCCAACCCTCCCTTCCTCGAGGTAAAAAGGCAAAGAAGACAAGTCACTAACACTGGTACATACCTGTATCTACCTTTACAGCTGGTTTTATCAAGTATAAAGATATTGTACAGATTGCAAAATTTATGTATTATTAAGCAAATTACTCATGAAAAGAGCAAAATACACAATGAATATTAAGTTGCTCTCAACCACTCTTGGAACTTCTGGAATAGACGTTGAGTGCATAGCCATTAACTCATAGGAATTAATGAAGCAAAGGTCAAAAGCAGCCAAAAGAAAATTCTGTCTCTCTCGCATGCAAACACACACACATGTATACACTTGATTATGAACATTGTCAATGAGTTATCCTGCTATGGTGCTGCAAAGTGTCTTTACTGAGAGCAATCTACACAAACATGATTTTGAATACTAGCTATGCTTGACCCAGACTGAACACACTCAAACTGTGCATTGACTAAACTCAAAGTTTTCCAGATCCATATCTGAATATTATAGAACCGCATCAATCTGTCCTTTGGGAGCCAGCTCATATAGTCAATGCAGCATTGGACACTGGTCCAATATTTGGAGCTATCACAGAATGTTAATGTTCTTCAAACAGACAACATCTAAAGCATGAAGACATGTCCGGCCGAGTCCATTGCAATTTGGAAACTGGATAGATTGGTGTACAGACCGACAGCCAGACACAGTGGAAACAAATATGCTGATACACTGTTATCAATGTTGGGAGAAATAGTCAATCTTACACAACATTTCATGTATGATGAGCAAATACTCTAGTAGGTCTATAGTGGTTCTCAAATTGAATTTCAGGAGAATGTACAAGAATTATTTCATTTAGGGATACTAAATTTTTCTTTCACAATTTTTACTGTTACAATTTTCAAATTCATTTAAAAAAATATATCTCTTTGCTGATTAATGATTGATTATGCGATTATGTTCTATGCCATGCATAAATAATATATTTTCCTGTGTTATATAATATATAATATATAATTAATTGTATATAAAATAAATGTTTGGACTATGGATAATCATACTGTTATCATAGACAAGATGTGCAAGGCCCCTTATTGGGAGCAAAAAATTGCAGTGATAAGGTTTCCCGCTTGTGCCCCGAATTATTTTTATGACCTTTTCTCATTATTTATGACCCTTTAAAAAATTTAGTTCAAAAGAGTACAATTTTGCATTATAAATGCATCTTTTAGTATAAAGTAATTATTTTACCACCATTTTCTAGGGAAATACAAATTCTCGGGAACTTCGCCCAGAAGATGCCTAGATTGAACACATCCCCTGCCCTAGTGTCACTTATTTTCTCTACAGAATATTGCATACATGCTGGTACACACACAACCAACTACAAACACACATTCCCATTAATATATGGGCATGCAAGCCTCAGTAATGACAATGGTTATTGTTAAGGTGTTGTTGTTGATTATGCTTATGATGATGATGATGATAATGATGATGATGATGATAATAATATAAAACATCAGCAGCAAAATCAGAAGCAACAACAACAATATCAACTACTAATAATGATGACAGAGATGATGTAGATAAATGAGAATGATGGTTCATCAGACAAAGCAAATAATGAGATCAAAGGAGATTAATATGTTGCTCATGCCTAAACATGGCATAGCACGAAGATGAGAGGCTAGGGATCAAACGTGTGATCGATCACACTACTAACTCTACTTGCATACAACTGCAGCCAATGCAGAACACCAACAGCATCCATTTACGGCCATCAAGACTCTGCAATAATTTTGGTCTAACATAATCCTCATACAGTGAAGTTTGTGCCTCAATCACATTAGATACCCTGCAAACAGGAGTTGGTCTTCAATGACTCATTATAGAGAATTTATGCAGGGTAATAACATTTATAGTATAATGATGGAAACTATCTGAATCTTGGTTAAACAAGAAGACTTTCACTGACCACTCAAACTCAGCTATTATCAGATCATTTCTTCTTGATGTACATATCTTCAGATACATATATAAGGACCTTATAAAGGCCACACATTAGCAAAGCTATCCTATCCTGCCCTTGTTCCTGCACCAACCAATCACCACACTAGTTTCCCCCATAACACCATGCTGATGTGCACAAGCTAGCAATCTGGATCTTGCATATTTGATCTGATTTGGCACAGGTGGCTAAGCTGGTTAAGATTCCTGATACACGGCTTTTGTATGACGCTGAGAAATTAAGGAGATTTTCATACTAAGCCCAACCTGAGATGACAAATTTCTTTCTGATATCACATATGTTGCATGCTCTCCTTCATACATGCAAATCACCCTATTAGGTCTTTTTGAACTGGAGGCATAAAGTAACCTTAATTTCTCCAAGATACAATACAGTACAATTATATTTTGATATCATCCTCCTGACACACGCACACACACACACATGCACACCTACACACACACACACATATATATATATATAGTATATATACATATATATAGGTGTAGAGGAGCTGTACTGAAGAGCAATTGCGAGTGAAGGATTTGCTGAAGGTCCCTATGCAACGGCATGAGGAAGATTAAAAAATGCAACCATCTGGAGCCGAACCCACCATTCACCAAAACTCCCCACATGGACAGACAATAAAAGTAAAGTATTGGCTTGGTTTCCCACAAGGCTCAGCACCCCATCAATTACATATTATCTCTGGCAGCACAGAATCCCCAAAATAACGATGAAGTTCATCTGTACCTCACTTGCCACAGTTCCATCTGATGCATTTGCATCTGGATCGTTACAAAGGTCACAGTTGTAAAAGTGGCAGAAGTGTATGTTCTCTAATCATAGGTCCAGTCAAAAATTGGCAGAAGCGCAGAAAGTGGATGCATCCATCAAATCACAGGTGCTGTCAACAATGACGGATTTACAATGAAGTCCAAGTCCATGATTGGAGCAGCCAGCTCGTGGTCTGCCACCTGGGTGCACTTTGGAAGTCGGAACCCGAGAGAGATTGCCATCATAAGACACAATCCATCAGACAGTGAGTGCTGCACTGATCCTCATGCAGTTATTCACCATATAGTGCTCCTGCATCGTTGTAATCTTAGCAAGACTCCCAGAATTCAGTGAACATCAGTTCCAGTCTGCCCTAAATTGAACAGCATTAGTCAAAGACAACAAGCTGATATATTCACGTACATTTCTTTTAAAATCATATTGCAGTCTGCAGTCACGCGCCTTGACTCTTAGATCTGCTTGGCATACATCGAAAAGCTATGCAACCCAACTGCAAGTCAATCTACTGGTTAGTGATCAGTTGCTGTGCTCCCCTTTAGCCATGGATATATGCAGGTGCGACACTTCTACTCATTAACTCGAGACCATCATGTCTTTAATCATCATCAGAAACATCTACACTCCATCGTCCTGGACCCTGTGCAGCAAACATAATCTCAAACTGTCACAAGATGCAATCATTTAGACGTGACTGATAGGCAAGTGTGAAGTGCTTTTTCTGAGGTATACTTACATGGCGCTGTATTAAATTAGGCTAAGTGTCTTTGTACAACTATTTACTTAAAGGCGAAGCTTTTCAAGGCTCAGTTGATCCCAAAAACCCACTGGCCAGACCCTTCTGACCAACGGCCATCTGCTTACTCCTTGTTTGGGAACTTGACCCATTCCTGAGTGCTCCAGAGCGGCTCACTTCAATACCCAGCAGCGACCAGCTAAATTTAAGGTACACAGATATAAGAATTGAATGGTGCGAAGTCATGCAACAAAATCTGCAACCTGTATGAAGTCTTCAAGAACCTTCTGCATAGCCTTAATTGCCTTATAGGGCTTTGGATAAAGGGGCTATGGGGTACGTTGCCTAGTTTAGTAAGTCCGTTCAGAGCAAGGGTTCTATCTGTCGTGCGGCTTAGCACTGCAACTTCTTTATACAACAAAGAGTCTCACAGACAGAGACAGCCGTCAGGTCAGCAATGTGATTGACAAGCGAGCTTTACTATATAGTCACGCCTGCAAACCTCGGACTTTAATAAAAGCCCAAGGTTAATTAATTGTAGCCTTGTAGACATGACAAACCAAAACGTCCAGAGGGACAAAGAATATGAAGGCAAAATCAGTGCTGTTTTAAGGCCGAGGCATGCGAGGCACATGCCTAGGGCCAAATGTGGTCGCGTCAATCTGCAAAAATATTACTGATGCGTAGAAATGGACAAATTTGTGTGGAAAATATGAATAATGACTAAAAAAAGGTCATTAAGAAAATTTTCGAGGCAGAAGACGATTTTCAGAAGAAATAAGAGTGATCAGTGATGACTAGAAAACGTCATCAAACACGGGCTTGTGCCTAGGGCCCCAAACTCCTTAAAACAGCTCTGGGCACACTGACAAACTACCAAATGTTAGGTGTAATGACCCAGGGCACCACACCAAAGCACCACAACAGGACATGGATCAGAAACAAATTAAACATACCACAGTGTTTCCAAGCTAACTGTGTTTCTTTAATGTGTGTAGAGGCTGCCACTGATACATGTAAGTCCGAGTCTATTTTTTATAGGGGTGCTTTATCAATTTTCGAAATTAAAGAAAATGAATAAATTGTAAGTGCATTTATTGTGGTTACAATTTCGGACGTGATGACTTATGAATTAGAATTTGCCATCGAAATAAATAATGAGACCTGGAAATCTGTAGGCAACAATAAAAGCCTATACAACAGAAGGGATGAGGCAATAACAAACGTAGGGAAATTCAGGCCCTCTTCCAACTATATAATATTGTGCACAGCCACAAACAATGAATCTTCAAAAACCTGTTATCTATTTTGCTGCAAATGAATAATCCACAAAATAATAGGGTTTATGGTCATTGATCACCACCTTCTGATCGTGAATGCACAGGAAAATCAGTCTGCACAACCTCTGAACTAGAAATCTCCTACAGCAATCTCGTTAAATTAAATATTGTGATGACGACAACCACTAGCAACTGCTATAGCATGCTTATTTATGAAATCAATGCTATTGAACAGCACACAACGTTTATATCTAAGACCCCAAAACTCTGACGTGTAAGGAGTACTGCTTAGAGTGTTAATAAAAGATGTCAATGGTCAATGGTTCCTGACCAAGCCTCTGAATAGACTCTAGATGAAAAGCAGGGAGTACGTGGATCAGTTACACCAATGAGCCTGTCTAGGTCCTCCACCCAGTCTATGCCTAACAAAGTAACATCTACCTATGCAGCAGAGTTCTGACAGACAGATTCCAATACTTTCCCATACATACATTATATACAATTTATTATGAGAACAACAGCACTCAATAATACATTAATAGATACACAGTAGATATACAACTTTCATGTACATATTATTGGTATGGATTATTGTTCCTCAATAGATGTGCTAATAAATGACAAGGCCTCAACTAACATTATTGTAAAGTATTTAACATGTATATGCCAAACTGGTGGCATGATTAGATTTTCTGTAAGTTATGGATTCTCGTGATGTATTGATGTTCATCCTACAATAGGCCTATATCTGGATCTGTTTTTAATATTTATATCAAAATATGAATTCAAACAAAACTGAATGCACTCCAGATCTGAAAGTTTAAAATATCTGATTTACAATTATTCATTGTTAAAGCTGGTCAGTTTCTTCCACAATTCCTAGTTCCAAACTTTCCATACTTTTTCCATCACTGTTCAATTTAAAAGTAGGCCTATATATGTAGGCCTACTCCTCTGTCCCAAAAGTGCAAATATCACACCTCAAAAGAAATTTTTAGCTTTATCGTATTGATTGGCTTGGACTTGAAGTTGTGTCAACTTGTGTGCCCAATGAGCAAATTATATCAGTCACAACTTCAAACACATTAAATGATAATTAATTCCATATTTTTGTACAGGGACCTTATCAGAATAGGAAAGCAAAATGTGGCCTTTCTTGATACCCCACAAGGTTTTCTCCCTGGCCAAGGCCGTAGACATGAGGCATAATCATGTTTTCAATTGGCCTTAGTCCTGCCCTTTTTCTTCAACCTTCTCCAACGACTGTACATTATCATTCAACGGCCAGCCGCCCGCCTTTTTCATGTCTTTTGCTGACATCCATCGCCCTAGGCAGCTATGCCTTCTATCAAGCAAACTGGTAGGCATAGGCCTATCAGCAACCTGTCTCGGCCGAAGCTCATAAATACCGGTCTACCGGACTTGGCTTCAACCTCATAACTCTAAACATACTTAGCCCATCGTGTGTAATTTGTCAGTAGTAAAATTTACCTAAATATGTAAATAAGTAAATATCGTCAGCTGATGATTTAAACCGTTTCCATACAGCAAACTGTCTTTAACTAATAGGCTGACTGATAGGCCTAATCATCTTGCCGTGTTTTTCACTCCAGCGCCAAAACTAAAAACAAACCACGACCTGCCGGTTATGTTCGGCCTATGCCTACCTGTCGTCTTCTGCGTGGTCTCCCAAAATCACGTCCTTCAACCGGTATCTAGGTGGCAGAGGGGGTACTCTCAGCTCGAGACCGTCTTTGTCACCCATCTTCAAAACCTCCAGAATGATCCGTGAATCTGCAGATTATACTACGATGGTTAAACTTGGAACTGTCGACAGCGATTACCGCATCGCCATCTAGGCCTAGTATAGGGCCTACTCGTTAGCGTATTTAGCGGCAGATCAATCGGTCGCTAAGGGTCAAGATGGGAACACGCTGAAATTGAGACACGCCAGCGGTCAGATGGATGAATGCATCCGCTGTTTGCACACCAACACCCGCATCCTTCCACTGCAGAGCCAGATATAGGTCATCCACAATGATGCAGGTCTTGTAGACTGGAAGCCGACCAAAGCATGCAAGATACCGTTATTTCGGAGTTATTTAATAGCATGATGCTAGCATTATTATAAACTTATATTGTTGTCGGGAAGCAAGTTGTCAGATTTATCATTTATAATATAGCTATGCCCTTCTGGAACCTGAATGGATGAGGAATAGCAAGTGGACCGTTAACCACGACAGCGCAATCGGCAACTGCCGCTATCCAATGTTAAATTATCCCATGTATTCTCGGTGCTGGAAGTCCGCTTGTTGTGGCGTCGCCTGCGAAGGTACGTGTTATAGTCATTAGCAGAGCGATGAAATCCATGACATCTACAAGCGCACTTTCAAACAGTGGCCTGATGCCTGCATAATTAAAGAATTAATTAAGCCAAGCGTAAAATCATATGAGAAAGGTTCACACAACCACAAAGCCAAAAAGCTGTTGTCGATAAATATTATAATAAGTTCCATCTTCTCATTAATAATTCATAGCGGTTCTAATAGGGCCTAGGCTAAATTCAAGACAGGCGTCCTTCGTAATCTTATCGATCAGACCGAGGCCTACATCTGGTGATTTAGATTTATATAGGCCTTGAGTTCATTCAATTTTTCTGTCGGCCCCTAGATTTAAATAATTATCGCTATAGGCCTATTTTAATATAGATAGCGGTTTGTATTTTGATTGATGGCCGCCCTATGATTGACAGCTACGGAAAACAAGCGATTGAGATCGCATATTCTATGCACCATGCAGTAGCATCACTTCAGTATAGGCCTATGCAGATTCGAGCTACTTGGATGATCGATCCTCTAGCTCCAGGCTCCACCAGCACAGTTGATAAGCTTTATAAATGTAGGCCTAGAGTAGACCTATGAGGCTATAATTTTGATTAAACTAGTAATAATAATGGATTTGGTTTAAGCCATTCTACATCAAGTGACATATTAATGATTTTCACAACATTGGCAACCATAGAATATAACAAGAAATTCATTAGAGTAGTCTACATTTTTACTTGTTCTGCAGAGAACAGCAGGGAAGCCCATAAGAGACCATGTCTGGGGCCATATGGTCCCGCTAGACAGAGGCCCAGAACTACCTATAGATTTCAGATGGCGAAACACAGTAGGCCTATAGGCATAGACATCAACAGTTATAGATGAAAAGAAGTAAACGTTATCTTAACTAAATGAAGGATCTATCAAACAAAACATCATTTAATTTTAATCACCTTAACTACCTTAGGCCTAAGTAAAGAAAACAGCGCATAACAGCTTAAGCTTGGCATGCTAAATCTGGTTTGTTGATGTCAACGTCAATAAGATGTATGGGCCTAATAGACCTAACAGCAGAATGTGCTCATTATAATCTTACTCTTGTTTACATGTCTGACTCTGACTCATAGGTATAAAAAATTAATAAGTCTTTTTAGAAATGAAAAGTTGATCTATTATTTAATTAGTTTTTTTGGTTTTTAAGATCTAGGATGGTGTGATTAAAAACTCCAACTCACATTAATTCAATTAAGATTTCTGACTGCTAAACACAAAATAGGCTATTGATATGCCTTGCATTTAATTTTTATTAGGCCTACGTACAACTAAGGTTATAATCACAGTATATATAATTACACAGTACTAGGCCGCTGTAGCAGTCAGAATGTGTAACCGTCCGCCATATTGTAATCTAGTCAATTCGTTTAAGTCGTTTACG
>JAQFXW010000033.1:0-28995 GCA_034693945.1 Dendrobaena attemsi | reverse complement strand
AGCATAATAAGGGAAAGGGTATAGAGCATAATAAGGGTAAGGGTATAGAGCATAATGGTAAGGGAGCATAATAAGGGAAAGGGTATAGAGCATAATAAGGGTAAGGGTATAGAGCATAATGGTAAGGGAGCATAATAAGGGAAAGGGTATAGAGCATAATAAGGGTAAGGGTATAGAGCATAATGGTAAGGGAGCATAATAAGGGTAAGGGTATAGAGCATAATAACGGTAAGGGAGGATAATAAGGGTAAGAGTATAATAAAGAAGCAAGGCAAATAAATCCTAGATGAAACCTAGTTAAAACATAGTGCAGCCAAAATTTCACAGCTTTGGAATGACACACTTAGAACCGGTAAATATGAATTTCATTCTAGATCTAGGTCCCCAACCACTTTATATCAGAACTTTCATCATAATAATTTTAATGGAAAATGTTTCAGCCTGTGTTTCTAGATCAGATTGACGACAATCCGCAAACACTTACGGTCGCCAGTTTCATCGTTGAACGATGTGAAGCTGATGAGTGACTGGGTGTTGATGTCTCCCATGCCATTCAGCAGAAGCCTAAAGTCCTCGGCCGTCAGTCCGTCAAAGGCGTTCCGTGGCAGAACGTCAAAAACACCAAGCTTCATATTCTAACAGATAAAATAAGTAAATTACGAAACTTACTATGTAGAATCCTAGTGCAATTGCAAACACCTTTACAAGCAACAATTATATAAAAAAAACACTGACTTTAATTCACATTTTTTTAAGCATTAGATGTTTGAATGTTTCAGCATCTCTAGTGAGAGAGGTTCTTAAAATGGGTAAATACTCAAGATGATTGATAAAACAAGCATAAACAGTTCAGAGACGACATAACTTGGTAATGCTCATGTCTACTTTTTCATAATACTTAATTACGGCCAACTCACCAGTGAAAAGTTGGGCATGCCAAAAGCTATTACACTGATAAAAAACAAACAAGCACAACAATTTTGCAGGACAGTCAAACTAGTTTTAGGCCCCACAACCATCTGAGCCTTCTGCTTCAAAACTTACCTCTAGCAGCAGGCTAACTAACGTAAGACTTTATAGATTTCAATGGATTTATGCATATAACACATAGGCCGCTAGAACCTTTATTGGTCAACCGCGAGACAATCTTACTGACCACTCGACGGTGGATAAAGTGACAGTGACTGGTCTATTGTTCTCCAAGGCGATGAAGCCCAGTCGAGTGCTCGTCTACAACTACGCCGTCGACTATGACGGCGTGCGATGAATCGACTCAAATGCTAATTCGACACGCTTTGTCGCCGAGAGTCCAAGATCAATTGTAACATTGTTTGCCCAGTTAATCTCTAGCCTCTGTCTATATCGAACTCTGAGGAACGTATTATTATGTCCCTCGCGTCCAGACAAGCCATGTTAATATGGGTAGAGTCTTATATTTCAGTGACATTTCAACAGGCTTAACCAACAACCATGCTGCCTATCTTGTATGTCTTCATATTATTCAGTTTAAGAAGTATACGCTAACAAATGCATTACACACATTTTGACACAGATATTAGCTCTCGCTTTTACCTCTAGCGGTTTGGCGACCACTTTAATCATTCGATACTCTGCATATTTGCGGACATAGTCGTGAATATTCGATGAGTTCAGTTCTATGTCTCCACCACCTGGTATTAATTCTACATGATCAGCTCCCTGAGAAGACAATTACAAACATTCATATCGTTAAGAATGGATCACAGGTGTTAAAACTGTGTTACACACACCAGTGATACATGTGTAAACCAGAAAACCTTCTCAATGGATCAGACGCCGCTGTGACAACTTCTAAGTTAAGGCATTTCTCCTAGTTTCACAATCAAAACATAACCAATTTAAAAGCAAGTTTATTTATGGTGCTTACAACTTTATAAAGTTCCATGTTGCAAGAAAAAAATCAATTGGCAAAAATTTAGATTCAGAATTCCACATGAAAATCGGTTTCACAATCAAAATACTAGGCTCTTTTACAAGCAACTAATTACTTGAATGCAAGGTTAAGACTCAATTGTGCACCAGACATTTCTACCGTTCATCGGACAAAAGGTCATACAACTGACAGTGGCGCACCGCCCTACATAACATGTCTCAGTTCTCTAACTTTCCACGGTAATGGTACTAAAGCCTACCTCTTCCTGGCTTAGGTTAATTGCAAAGGAGAAATCCAAGTTGGCAAATGTTGAAGCGCTGTCCTTTGTTTCTGCATCACAGACGAGCTGGCGGAGGCTTTCATACATGACCGGGTCGAAGAAGGCCATGTCGTGCCAACCGATCTTGCGACCGAGCAAGTACTTGATGACGTGACGGTTCAAATAGAGTGGGCAGATCTCATTTTGCAGGAGACAAAGGCCAATGATCCTTGAGAAAGCACCAAACATCACAAATTAACACAATTCTGTGCTTCTTTGCTTAACAATTTAATGAGGCACTGCGTAGGTTTCCCACTCTCTTATGGTTAAAATGCTAATTAAGTTAGAAAGCCATGTATGTTGTGCATGCTAAATCTAAGCTGCATAGCATTTCGCAACTCTCTTCACTGCACTGTTCAAACAAACAAACAAAAAATTATGAAATAATCAGATTTTTAAACTAATGTCTAGGCTAGCCAAATTGATGTAATACATGTCATTCAACAGCTAACAAGCAAAGTCGAGGTATTGAGAAATTTAAAGAGAAGAAGGTTCGTGTGCCACCACACTGAGCCCAACAAATGAATCACCAGTATAGCACAAAGTACAGATTTACTGTACCAAACAGCGGCAAAAGCCAAACATGGGCAGCAGCACTTTGTAGCATCATCACCCAACAAAGTCCGTCATAAGAGGCACTGTAAGAGAAAGCATCTAAATCTATTTGAGCAGTCAGTTTGATCTGTGATGGACAGTTATTCGGTAGACGGGAGAATCTCTAACCTCTCTGTGTGACTAACAAAGTCTGTTTGAAGTGAACCTGCAATCCTGCCTGGAGATGGACTATCCCAGATCAAGAGAACTATCACTTAGGAACAGAAAAACAGCCAAAATCTTGAAATTTACATAAGGAATGTATTATAAAAGCAGCACTTATGCAAACCAAAGCCTGGATGTATTACCTGCCAACATTCCTGAAAGCGTTCAGTCTTTCGGGGGTGTTTCTGCCAGGGCGCGGTGAGTAGTATCCTCTCTTTCCCGGCTGCCAGAACAATGGTTTGTTGTCCTCCAGACCTTCTGACTCCTCATCACCTTCCGTTTTCTTCCCAGGGGTTGATTTCTTTCCCTTGTCATTTGACAAGTTGAATACATCAACATCAAGAGCATTCTCTGGATTTACTTCTCTACAACACAAACATTGATTCAAAATGTCAATCAATCAATCAAATGAATGGGATGCGTAATGGGAGGGAACTCCCTCTGGGGGGCTTCACATTTCGGTGTGACCTTGCGCGCGTTACAAATTTAGCAAATAAATAAATAAGTAAGATCGATAATAGAAGAAAGAATGGATTGATGGAAGAGATGAGGAAGACAAAAGCTATTGGACTGGTTGATGAAGCAGAGATAATCCGATAAGGCTCCAGCAAACAAAAGGAAGATGGTTCAATATCGAGAAGAACGGTACCATCGGACGTTCTGAGGGGCAGAGAACCTGAAGAAGAAGCCCAACACAAGTATAACTATAAATTCTATTTAAAAAAAGATTGCTTTAGTCCAAACCTTCCCTGGCTCATGATTATCTCGACTGCCTCCTCAACACGCTGGCGCAGTTGATCATCCGATGTCAACAGACCCAAGAGATATGGTGGCCCCAGGTCCAGCAGCATACCAGTAATTTTAGCAGCCAGAGTCTACAAAGAAATACACGATCCTAACTTGCAAGCATTAGGTCAACATTTGGCATTTCTGATCAATAAAGCAATGAAAGAGAATGTATTGGTATGTTATATGTATATAAAGGTATAAATATAATGATTTATTCTGAAAACAGAAGATTGACACAACAAGGCAACATTAGCTTAGAGCAACACTGATTTTCAATTTAAGCACAGAATACCTTGGAGTCAGTAGGTCTAGTTAAGTGGCTGACTCAATTAACTCTTTCAAATATTGATTTAAGTCTCATAGTTCTCAAAGCTTATTGTGTCACTAGTTGACTGTGAGGTTCCCGCTCCTAATGGCCGTTCTATGGTCCCACATGCACTGTCGTTATTATTGAAGCTGGACATCAGACCAGAACATCAAAGTGATAGCACACACGGTAAGTTTCTAAGCCATAGCAATTTTCCAAGACAGACATTTTTAGAATTATGCTTCTACATTTCTACTTTGCCTTCATTACATTTCTACTTTGCCTTCATTTCACATTTTAAGTCTTTCTATTTTGGTTGTGGCTGGGCTGGGAGAGCCTCTGTTAGTTTCTTGAAGAGGCGCTATATAAATGTCCAGATTGAATGAATGAAATGTCCAGATTGAATGAATGAATGAACATGAAACTCACCGGTTGTATAGCTTGAACTTTGGGATAAAGCCTTTCACCAAGCTGCCTTTTCTGCACAGTCAGGTCCGTGTTTGAACTCGACGCAACGTCGACACTATCGGCGCCAGCATCGCCAGTCATGTAGAAAGGAGAGGCGTCATATGACAGACTCTTCCTGTTATCTCGGTTTCTAGGACGCTGTAATCTCTGCTGGCGATCTCTCTCCCTCGACTTCAGTCGTTGCAAAAGGTCTGAAAAACCAACAGAAACAAAGGCAATAAAACATTACAGCTCTAGTTTTGATCGATGCAAAACTTAATTATCATTTAACACATAATCTTTAATCAATGTAGGAAGACACCAACGGAACACAATTGACAGCTCAACATACGAACTTAATACAGACTTAATGCCAAATATATTGGTATTCAGTTGTATGGAAAACATTACAATTAATTTATTTACATCATCAGACTTGCATTCCCAACTACTACATGTCTTCTATATTGTACACCTAAATTATGTCTCCTAGCATTCATAATAGCCAAGCTGCACCTTAGTCATCAACAAAGATGTTTAACATTCAAATCATCATCATCATCTCTACGACAAAATCCGACCATCATCAACATCATACCCAGCTCGTACAGCCACTGCTGTAATTGCTAATACTGGAGCAAATAAATGCTGTTCTTCAACAGAATTGTTAGATACCTGAACCGCACTTCACCATTGATTCTGTTGTTAAATAGCAGACTACTTCAGCTATTACAAGCACTTACTATACTGGAGAGTCTTGCTGTTTCCAATCAACACTCCTTCTAGACTTGGTAGGTTTTCCGACGACAGGACTGCCTGGCAGAAGGCCGTATAGAAGCTACGAGCAACCCCGCTTCCCTCTCCCGGTTCGTCCCTGAATGTGACCTTGACCCTGTGCACGGCCAGCGGACACCCAGCAGCATTTGTACGACGGTTGTACTGGGTGTTCAGCTGTTTGAACGCTTGAACCAGCAACACATTGCGATCGCGCTCCACCTTCAACAACAACAAAATTGCAGATCTATACCTTTAGAAGATAAGGAAGCATTGTTAATCTTCTAAATAGGGCATAACCGATTTTACTTTTCATAAACGATTTTGGGTATGGACAGTGAAGGACATTATTTACCAATTTTGGATCCGATTTCGGATAGTAAAAGCCGTTATTTGACAATTTATCAGGCCCCCTACATACTGTATCACAGCAGAAGAATTGTTACTGTATCACAGAAGAAGAATTGTTATACAACCCAATGCAGAATCCATATATATATAATAGCCTTTGCTGACTGACTGATCGGTAACGCTATATTGGGCGCCGTTAGGCATCAAATGCGATGGCCGCAAGGCCAGCATAGAAGCAATGGCCGTAAGGCCATCGTCGATGCAATGGCCGTTAGTCATGGACAATTTCAAGCAATAAACTACATTTACTTCAGGCAGAAAAAACAAATTTTATATGAATGGGAGATTCACAGGGGTCTGAGGAAGTACTAACCTCAAGGGACAAGTCCCGTTGCTGGGAATTGCGAAGCCTTTCCATTTCACGTCGAAACTTCACTTCTTTCACTGCAAATCCTCCAAACTCACTGATGATGGAGCCAGGCTCAGCACCGATGTCATCGCAGAAGACTCGTCCAAATAGGTCAAGGGTCAGCCTCCATCGTCCTAGCAGCGTCTCTGCTGTCACAAAGCCTCCCAGTATGTGTGGCTGTCTGTAGATCATTCAATGAATATATGTTCATTGCTTCCTGCATTTATTATTTATATTTCAAGTCATTATACTTACAAATGAGCCGGTAATCGTCTCGGACATTCGCCTCGGCCAAGTATCACACTATTAGAGAATATTCGCCCCTGCTAATACTATACACCCAAACAGATAAAAATATTAATAAATCAATATTTAAATATCATCCCTTTAAGATCCATGTAGAGAAACGCTTGAACTAGAGCAGGTTATATTTGGGAGGTATCATGTTGCCAAAGGGAGACATCGGTGCCACTAGCTAGGAATCAAACCCATCAACCATCTACCATACAACAGTTCTTAACCCTTTGTCCACGGACTACCAGAGGTCCGCGATCATCTGTCTGGTGGTCCGCGAGAAGGGCCTAGAATTTACATTATTCTCAATTAAGAACATAATATTAAACAGATACATCTAGTAAAAATTAAAAAAATTCTTCATTTCAATGACTAGACAAAAGCATCAAGCCAACCAATAAATACATTGATTTATGACACAGCAATTTTAATCTATTATATTTACAATTACATAAATTTTAGTAATTATCGAGTCGAAATAGGTTAGTCACCATAGTGTGTAAGCAAAAAATTTCGGTGTTGGTCCGTGACCAAAAAAAAATTTATAGTTAGTCCTTGAGTTTCAAGAGGTTGAGAACCGTCGATCTACCATATTCATTGAGGTAAACGGCATTAAAATGAGTACTTGAAACTGTGAACGAGACTGAAAAGGCAAGACCTTCCAATTTTTAAGCTAAAATGTTTAGACAAGTATTCTTCGATCAATTTGGAAAATCTGTCAGTTAATGGAAATATATTCAGTTAATGGAATGATTAATTCTTTGTAGTCTTGTAATATTAGCAAATAACTAAAAATATTTATATATTATGATTATGTAGCTCTACAACAACTGTCAAATGATTAAATCTGGACCTATTGTATCGTATCTAAGCATTAATATAGCGTGTCTTGTTGGGTTAACCGTTCCGACGTGCTTATAATGCCACAAGCCAAGAGAGAGGTTTTCAGGAGAGCAAATGAAAATGAGAGAGAGTCAGACAGGAATGAGGAGCGATTAGAAGGATGAAGCGCGTGATCCAGAGAGAAGGGAGAGTAGAAGTAGATGACCTATAGTCTGCTTCATTGCTGTTCTTAATAGACCTACCTGTGCGCTGGTGCAATGCTCTGCAACTGTGTTGTCTCTACAACGACCGTATTGGAGACGTTGTCGTGCGATCCAACCAGGTCGATAGAAGATCCCTGGACTTCTTTGTTGGCCGTCTCAGAAGGTCCACTGCAAAGTCACATAAAGTAAACATGTCAGATATCTAAACAAATGACCATCTACGACTACAAGTTGACTCTAATGCTCAGTGTAACAACGAGCGCCGCAGTTCAGATGCTCTCAATACACTGTGTGCTATGCTATCATAAACTGGAATACAAAAGTTTCAAGATAGAAAAAAACTATAGAATAAGTATGACAATAATAATGACATATATATTAAATCGCAACTGAAAAACAAGATAGGGAGACATGAAACCAGGCTCAGTCAGTTTTCTTGCACAAATACTAAACATTGCAGAACTTTGAACCAGAGTTGGCATTTTACCCTATAAATCTATATCCCTGTTCAAAATAACAGTAATTTACTTTACTACCAGCACTAAACAAATTCCTCTGATCTCACTCTTATTATGTCTTCATCATTACGACTCATGATGCAGAGTTCATGACAGATGTCAGGATCAAGACTCCAGAATATATACTTAAAACAATCTGTTAACAATTTGTTTTGCTTTAAAAAAGCAGCTCAAAGGAAAAACCAACTCAAAGGTGTTGAGGTGTTGTCTTCACTGGACCACATAAAGTCAAATGGTATCAAGAATGAAAATGTTACACGAGTGTTAGTTGTAACATCAGTCACTGTCTTTCTGTTCTCTAAACAAAATGTCTGTATCAGGACGCTCATCCTTCTTTGGCTGCCATCTGTCTTGTAGGACTGACCTTAGTATATACTGGACTAGTGGACTAACATAAATCGATGCTTAGCAGGCTTGCACAGTATGATCAGTGCTACATAAGTTCTAAGATTAGATTAGATATCGATATAAAGCAGACTTTACCTGACAATGTCAGGATTCTCAGAAGTCAAAGTCTTGCCAGTATTGATGTTTCTCGAAGGATTACTGAGGTCGAGACCCATTTCACTCGATGAAGCCATGTGGACATCATCTTGACCATGGTCAGCACCTTCAGAGCCAGATGGAAGAGCCAGAGGAGTCTGGTAGTAAGACAGACTGACCGTACTTCCAGCATGGACAATGACGCTTGGCTGTCCCAGGGCCCCGTGTGGCGACTGCTGTTGTTGCTGGTGGTGATGGTGGGGCGCGAGCAATTGTGGCGCCTGAGACAGCTGCTGCTGCTGAGAGGAATCCTGCAGCAGGGAACTGATGGCATACTGTGGCGCTCTTGGATACGGTGGTCCACATGACGACGATTCTCCAGATCTCGGCATGGAAAGCGATGCGTGGGCATCCGTGGAAAGGTCAGAGACGTCAAAGATTGCGTGGGGCTCACCTGCACCTCCAGCAGGGAGAGGAATAGAGCTCGGGTGAACAGAAGATGCAGCCTGTAGCGTTCCATAGCCAGCCGAAGACGAAGCCACATCGCCACTCGACATGGGAAAGGCGTAGCTGACTAAGCTGGAGTCCAGGTAAGAAGGTCCTTCAGAAGATGGTAGGACGAGGGGCGTAGGAGTGAGTGGTAGAGGAGCTGAAACCGGAGAACTGATGATTACATTCGAAGCAAAGTTAGACATATCAACGGCGGCACTGTTGCCCTGATGGCCGCTCAACGAGTGGGCAGGCGGCGCTGGGGCCGGGTAACTCGGAATCTGCAGCTCAGGCGGGCCAGGAACAACAGACGGTTGGTACACAAACGAAGGCCCGGGAGGCATGTTTGACGTCCGGAACGATAAAGCCATGTGAGTCGGCAGACGGTTCATCGGCAGTGGCTGGTGAAGTGCCTGACGCTCGCCAAGTTCTGCATCGAGAGGCAATGCCTGCGCACTGACGGTCTGACGTGGCATCCCAAACAGCTCCTCTTTCCTGGAGTACGGATGAAGCAGGTGAGGTTGTTCGGCCAGAGGCAGGGCGTCGCCCAGAGACACCTGGAACGGATCGGGCGGAATGCATCCGAGAAAGATGGTCGAGTCCGAGCGCTGGAAAAACGTGTGCCGTCTTCCGCTCTTTGTTCCCGCATCCGATTCTCCGTCAAGGCTATCCGTCTCCATGTTGATGCTCTGGTTGACCGGGTCGTCGTCTCCATCATCGTTCAGATTGTCCTCCGGGTCTTGCCACGACTGCACGGACGCCGTATCGCGCAGGGTCTCCGCCTCGCTCTCGCTTCCACTGCGCATGTAATAGATCATCGCATCGAGGACGTAGGCAACGTGTTTCAATGCCGATACGTCTGTCGCTGGGAGACTATCGGCGTGCTCGTTATTGTGTGTACGCATCAGCGACATCATGTACATGAGAAAGTCTCGTCTGGCGCTGTTTCCGTCCGTGGCGGTCTTCGCACGTCGACTGTTGTCCGCAATTCGCTGGTCGTCGCGCACAGCCGGGTCGCCTGTGCGGACGGCGCGTACAGGATACGTGATGTGCATGGGATGGACCGTGCTGGAGATGCTGCTCAGCACTGAACCGAAGCGTAGCTGAGCCTCGGTGGCATCCATGATCGTGATCAGCCAGTCCCAAGTCGGCTTCAGACGACACTCGAGGTACACCTGCAGGTCGACAGAGTCCTGGTGAGTGATGTCTAGCACCCGCGGTAGATTCGGGGCAAGGGCGTGATAGTCCTGCAGCATCATTATGAGGTCTGCAACCTGTCGCATCACCACGCCAAACGCTCTGGCCAACTGGCTTGTAGTGGTTGACATGCTGACTGTACTGTCCTGGTTTGTTGGTAGGACGACAGTCGGATTCGTCTGGCGTCTAAGAATCGCGGGATCAATGTAGACAATTCCACTTGTACCTTTAAAACAACATCAACATAAGCTAACTGAGGTCCATTGCATTGTCTCAGCGTCTCTATCAAAGTTTGTCTTCTGTAACGATGAGCTGAGAGCTGTTCCTCACCGCTTAGTCGCAGTACATGCAAAAATAATAAATAAAATCGCGGGTATCTGAACACAACAAATCGCAACCCAGGGCAGCATAGGCTACGGTAAAGAACGTGCATAAGTAGAATGGCGCTTGAATCAGTTTGCAGTGCCCGGGAATAGAGAACAACAGCCCACAAAGAATACGCTGGTATGGAGGTCATCCTTTGTAATACATATGTGGTGAACCAAGAAGACCCGTGATTGGGGATTGTGAATAGAAGTGATGATGCACGTATTAGCTACCTGTGGGATTTCAGTCCATGGATCATAGTGATGATGACGATGAATATTCTTTGCTGATCAATCAAGTGGGAAAGAAAAAGGAGTTACGCAGCAGGTTTCGAAACAATTATTAACTAAAAGCATGTAGAATAAAAACTGTAAAAAATCAGCTTAAAAACCATCCATTTGAGACTGTTGGGCTTGGACCCAAAGTAGTGGCTTACCAGTAGTAGCTGCAGCAACTGTCGGCATAGCTGTGCGATTGCTTGGCACTGCTGTCGAGGTTTCTCGTTGTCTCACTGCCCACTGCATTGTATGAGGCGCCTGAACCGTGTGCTGACCAGCTGCTACAACAAGCAATGGCAAACCATAACGGCCATCATCCACGTCCATTCATCATCCACAACAGCATCATTCACGAAAAATCATCAATCACAAATCATCATCATCCACATCAAATCATCATCCACATCAAATCATCATCTTTCATTCGTTTATTTTACAGATTGCTGTAGCGCCTTATCAAGTGTCTTTCTACTCAGAGACGTTCCCATCTACAGTGCCGAAGCACCTCATTTACGTAGGCAAGTGAGATAAACTGTAGTAAGACAGACTAGACTGACTGTACTTCCAGCATCTTTGAAATAATACAGTGAGCTTGTGATTTTCAATAATGAAGAAGTTCAGGAAAACAAGATAAAAACACACTCACTCACACACATACATGCTTATATTATAGTGATTTAAAATGAAAGTGACTAATCGGTCTTACTTCCGGCAAGCGGAGCATTTGGCTGTCGACTTGTGGTGCTCCTTCTCTCCAGCTGTTCATCCAACAATCCTCCCACATCTCCATCATTATCTCCACTGTCTCCGGCCTTACTATCGTCATCCTGGCTCGACGAATCACCAGAATCCTCTTCGTCATCCGAAAAGTAAGGAAGACTTCCCACGCCTTACAACAGAAAAGTAGCACAGAACGCAAGTTGGGTATGCATATCTGCTGTGTAAATACGCAAGAATGCACTCTATAAATCATAACAATATTGTAATTGGGAGTCATATAAAGAAACATTTCACATAATGAGGGTCATGTAAGAGCATGATGTATTTATTTTCCACAGTTCTTAACTAGCTTTCAAAAGTTTGGATCGGTGTCCATGTATCTTTATATCACAATTCAATGAATTCACATCACAATAAAGCTTGTTATAATGAGCCGTCTTCGGTGTATAATGCACATATACCTATGGGCGTACAAACTACACACTCACACCTTGTGTGAAACACCGGTTTCCAAGTATGTGCTAGCATCCGAGGGAGGGGACAAGATTCACAACATCAACTATTCTGTACTGAACAGACTACGAATAAGTACCAAACTAGTACAAAGTAATAACATTGGAAGCCACCACTCTTGAGTAACAGAGTTAACGACAGATTTGTGGTCCATGAAAGAAGTGCCATTTAAAAGCAGTAAACACTATCCAATGTTCCGAGTATGAGAAAACACAACAGATCAGCTTACCTGCATCGGAACCAGCTGTGGCAGCCGTTATTGCACTGCGCTGAACACTGGCATTGTCAGCGTGACTGTGAGTGCTTTCTTCACTGTCGCTCTCCGAATCGCCAAGCAAATCGAGCTCCATATCGCTTTCTTGTACCACTAAAAATTTGGGAAGAATGGAAAGAAAACAGCACTAATAACCCAAATTACTGCTCTGTCTAACGTACAATTTTTATGGATACAACAATACTGTATTCAATTTAAATCTCTTCCAAGACAAAGAATTGGCTTGAGATTTCCGTTTCATTTGCACCCTGAGCCAGCATGGTTATAACAAATTAATTATTCATTGTCAGTCGGATGGCAAAGCAGAGGATTGACCATCCATTGTCATTCATTTATTTATTTCGGGATTTCTATAGCGCCTCCTCAAGTCCAGTACTACCGAGAGGTAAGAATGATCCCACTTCGTATTCATTGCTCCATTAGGGTTAACTTAAAGGTGCTGCGTCAGGACTAACTTAAAGGACTGCTCGTCTATACTCACTTGATTGAATTTCATACAACAGCCTATTTGAACTCAAACCAGTTACCAAAAATGTGCTTCACGCTGCAGCACGCTCGAACATTATTTTTGTAGGGGAGAGTACTCTCAAACGCACCCCTTTCGTGTTTCTAACTATGAGTCTATTACTTGAGCAGCAAACATCAATAGCCCAACAGCAAGACTATGCCTCGTGAAGAAATGATGTAAATCTATCAACTACTCAAATTTGAACGGTAAGTGGATGGTCTTTATAAAGAGCAGACGTAATGAGTTCCTACCATCTTCATGTTCCACAGGATTTGGCTCATGCTCCGAATGTTCAGAATGATGGTCTTGGTCTTCATGTTCTGACTGGTGATCCAAGTTATCAGCATCCTCTGCCAGACTCTCGATCACCTCCATCTTAAACAGACACGAAATATGATCATCTCAAGCATTTGCATTAGATGCAGATGCCAAAACAAAGACGGCTTCAAATATTCTCCATAACTTGCAGTTATCAAGTAAGGTCAAAGTCGCTTACTACAAAGGTTCTGCTGGACCCTGTCGAACACCAATAGCAAAATGAACTGGCTCCATTGTTATTATTATTTTTAAGTGCACTTATTTTACCTCTCCCTCTGCTGCAACCAGTTCCTCCTCCACCTGTTCTCGGATTCGATCCGTCCTGTTGCTCGAAGGGATCGGCGTGTGTGGTCGAGATGCGAACGCAGATCCTGTGGGAGCACGAACATCCAAGGACACTGATCTACCAGGAAGTGGATCGATGCTGAATAGCTCTTCACTGCCCTAAGAAGATAAAAAATAATCAGGTTATTAAGTGTCCTGATAGTGATACACGTTGAACAACAACAGCAGCAACACATCAGCATTCTACTGTGCTGCAATCCTTTGATTTGACTCAGAGGACTTTATAAGTAATTTTCTCGGTAGAAATCATGAAGGCAGAACTCACCTGAATAGCATCAACTGTGGATGAAACGAGAGAAAATGGCGCAGTTGGACGTGCAATCCCCATACGCACAGGAGCAATCAGTGCATCGGCCGTTTCACACAGCTCTTCAATTGACACGTTGACGAGAGCCTGGAACACTCTCTTACACTTTGTCTGAGGCTGTGTCAAGCCAATGCTTCTAAAACATCAACAATCAACTTCTGTAAACGTTGTCTTAGAAATGTCTTGACATCTTAACGAATCTTAAATTCCCTACGTACTTGAAAACATCACCATTTGCCGGTGTTATGGACAAAACTATTTCACATGTGTAGAGTCTTATTTAAAATTATTTTTAGAGCGTAAACAGAAGACAGTGTAGAGCCTTATTTTCACTGTTTGATTTGTCATCATTTTTATAACTTTTATATGCTTAAATGGTGTTTTATTAATAAAATACAGTAAGTTGTCACAGTAATCACAGTATTAATCAAATGCACTTGTCAAATGCTTTACAAACAGCTATATTCTGTTGCCATATCGTGTATTTATGCTTATGCAACCGGAAAATTATCAATGTGCTAAAAAAGTAGCTACGTATAACACATTTATTATGCGATACACTGGACACACTACTTTGATAACCAATCAAAATCTACAATGATGTTACAAAGTCACAACACTATTACCAATCACAAAAAGACATAAATAAGATCAGCCTCAGAGAACTGGTTGAACTCAGCATCGGAGGCAACGTTACTTAAAAATCTATCACAGAAGCCTTCGATCAAAATTTTATGGAACTCACGGCCTTTTGCGACTACTCTGAGGCGTCATCTCCGCATTCAAGACCACAAATATACGGATGACGGAGCGCACAAAGCGACAGGCGACACGTCTCGCCTCCACTTTACGTCCTTCGATCGAATCATTTTGCATTTCACGAATCAGCGTAACCAGAAGACAGTCGAGCATCTGAAAATTAAAACTAACTTCTAGCAATACTAACATATATGGCTAATTAGTAACACAATCAGATAGATGTTCATACCTACGACATGAAGCACTGCAAACACATTTCAGCACCAGAATGAGTTTGACCTCTTAGTTATTAAAAATAAACATTATGCTATATTTAAATCAAACAGAAAACTCCCATCATATACATGGTACTTTCACTATAGTGCATGCAACCAGTGCTTATTTGTTTTAATTCACCCTGGAGTCACCCATAATAGTCATATCTAGACCAGAAAAATCTTACAGTTAAGCAAACATAAAAATAAAACTGAAAAGAAAGTTTTAATTAAAAATCTAATAGTTTAAGGCCTTGCTTGCAGACCGACAGGTATATGGCCGCGGCCGACTGGTTGTCCATTCATTGATAAAGCACTCTTACACAACATGTGGGGGGCGCGGTAATGTAGTGGTGAAGGTCGCCGCCTTGCAACCGAATGGTAGCAGGTTCGAATCCCACCCGCCGCATAAGGACCTTGAGCAAGTTCTTCACTCACAATTGCTCATTGCGCTTCGGCGTGTAAACTCCGACACACCTCCGGGCTGTAGTCGGGACTGCCTCTGAGTAGTAGGAGACTTGAAGGGGCAGTATAGAAATGTGTGAATAAATAAATAAATAAAATAACATATCCACAATTTCACATGTGTATCAGCAGAAACTAGTTTGAACCCTTTCCACTCAAATCTTGCCATATATCGTCGACGTCCATAGTAGCAAAAAGACCAAAATTGAATCTTATCATCATCACCAGTTCCTGATGCCAGCCATTGTTGGGCTTTATGAAGTATGGATGCACAATTGCACATAAATGATCTCCGTTGTCCTTTCGTCATTTGTCAGGTTCATTGCTCCACTTAGCATTAGTCCAAGTAATGTTATGTACTCTTGCTATGCTGTCTATAGGTCAAACAGCCTCACTCAGTCTGCCTTTATTTTGCCTTCAAATCTTGCATGCCTTGCATTGTATGAGATTCTGTTGTAAACTGACACTCTCTGTAATTCGAAGTAAAGCAAATTGAAGATGCAGTAGAGAAAAGCAGTGAAATGCCGTTACCTCGATGCTGCACTTGACGAGAAGACAGTGTGTAAACTTGTCCAATTGGTTTGTTCCGTTCTGACTGTCCAAGTAGACCTGGTCTTCAAATATTACGTCAGATGGACTACAAAACGTAAGCAAAACTACATAAAGTGACTGAATATGATGATCAGTCCTTCAAACTCACCCACATAGCATCAGTTCTTGCAACTGCCTCATAGTCAAATGATCAGTTGTTCTCAAACCCATTTACATCATGCAGTTTAATGCACCAAAAATACAAAGCAAATCTTGTAAATCTTATTGCTGGATTAAACTTCAACATGCACGGCATCAACAAAATACGATGCAACTGAAGCGCACAGTGCTAAGTTTAGCTGAAGATGATAATGTAATTTCTTTGTAGAATATGATTACCATGTATGTAAACTGTATTTGTATAAATTCTCATTTTAATTTAATTTCAAACATTTCATATAGCAATTCATCAAGAGGCTACTCAGAACTGCACCCATCCTGCAAATAGAGAAGTTCGCTGAGAAAGGAAAGTCTGAGAAGGAGTTCTAAGAAGCAAGCAGTGGGTTGAAAGAATGCTATTCCAAACGACAGGCAGGGTTCTCAGTATATTTTATTTTACTAGAAAAACAAGGAGCTTCAAATACACAAAGTAAAATTTATAAACAAATTGATAAACAATGCAATAATGTTTTAACTCAATAACTAATTACATGAATTCATTTCAGTGAAAGTTGGTGGCATTAAAGTTGTCCTGTTGCAACTGTAGTAGATCCCCAGCCAAAAAGAGCCTAACAAAGCTTCTGGAGAGTTTCCTAAAGAAAGGCAAACAATTGAGCTACCTAGCGAGTCACCTGTACCAACTGTTAGTGCTGGTGAACAATGGAAACCACTCTCACCTGTTTGCCTGTCGTTCCTTGCATCCAGTCATAAGCATTGATTTGACAGCCATCCAGTCGTTAAGTATTTTCTCCAATGCTCTACGACTGAACCTCGGAGGTTCAAGGTTATGTTCTGGCATTTCCGGCTCTGGAAAAGCAAAGAACAAACCATCTGGTACACCACAATCAAGTTCAACAAAATTGTGGGGGGGGGAGAGAAGTATATTTGTACATGAGCTCCGACCTTTAGCTTTAAAAAAATTACAACATGATCACTTGAAGCCAGCAGAGACCTTTCTCAGCTACATGAGCAACGTCACATTGTAATACGCTAGCATAAAAAAAGCATTACAGAAAGGTACAGACATGAGTACAGATACAGACACATACACACGTGTTATCCTACTTAGCTGGACATCTGCACTTTTGGGATCTCATTATTATATTCAACCTAGTCAAACTTATGTAATAATTAAATGCTTTTAAAAATTATGTATTGCACAATGTATTTGTATAACTTGATGCATATGAAGTTTTTGCTGTAACTAACAGATGTGATACGCTTAAAATGATTTGATTTAAATCGATTTCTAAGGACTCTGTCAACAAACAACTGAGCTCAGTACTCACCCATATCAGATACGACAGTCTTTCGTGCAGTTGGGGCTCGTGACCGCGACCCTCGATACTGGCGCTGTTCCACCATCTGCCTACCAACGGTCTCAAGGAGGAACAGAAGGATGTTTTCACCTCTGCAACAGCAATTACGATCAAAGCTAAGCGGGAAGCACAGCTTGAAAACAGACGACACCTATTTGAAACTTAAACTAACGAACGCAACGTGGAATAAATTAATACCACACAAATCTACTTAGGAACAATATTATTGATGTCAAAAGATAAATGCATCGTGAAAACGGTTAAGAGGTAATTAGTCTGTTGTGAGACCACTCAGTGCTTCATGAGACAAGTTTTCAATTGATCTACAAGAACAGATGACTGAATTAGGCTATAAATAGAAAAGTAAAATTAAGAAACTTCAACATCAATGCGCAGCACACTAACCTAGAATTTGGCAGTTTCACTAGTTCGGTATCGACAAGAAGACGATTAAGCAGATCAAATCTTGCCGTCTGGTTTCCAGCGACGAGAGACCGACACTTGCACTTCTCCCAACAGTCACAATATGCAGTGGGTGAAGTTTTCTTAAGTCTAAACAACAAAATCAATGGCTCAATAAATAATCAAGAGACCAAAACAAGACGAAGTTTAAAGACATTTAATCATGAGCGTGGACTAAATTGCATGGAAAATTGTTATTGTTGTCATTAAAGGGTTAAGAAAAAGCAGACTTCTGGCCTGAAGACTCCGGTAGCATAGTAAATAGCAGTTTCTACATCATATATGCTGAAGATTCGTAATGTACCATAATCGTTAATCAGAAAACATCTGCAAGCTTCAATATCACTTAGAAGACAAAACTGCATTTCATGACATAATCGTGCACACATACCCCAGTCACAGCCTCTAACAGACATCGTTCTCGATTATCAAAACTATTCTCATCACAAGATCAAAACAGCGATTGCTTGTCTTGAATAATAAGTATCTTAGTGTTGCATGCAGCAGCATTTTTATTACCATCATCATCATCATCATCGTCATATTGTATTTACTGTGCACATAATACAGTTAGTGCAACTGAATCCAAAGCACAAGACAATTGAAGGCTTAAAGTTGCATAGAGACTATATGTTACAAGTGGAGAGTTCTAACTAATCAGCTACAGTTCCCCTAGCATCACTGTATCATCATTATTATGCGAAGAACAAACGATATTGAATGCAGCAGAAGTTCTTAATATCTAAGATTATCAGTAACCAATAACTATAAAACATAATACAACTAAAACGTGTTTGTTGACCAATTATCCAAATCCACGTACTTGCAGTCGTGTCCCTTGTGGCAGACGCGGGCACATTCAGTGCAACAGCAGAGAGATCCCACCAGACCACACGTACGACATTCAAAGATATCCTGAAATGAAACAGTACACACATTGGAAAGACTTCCGTAGTTCTGACAACAACAAACAACTCTGAGTAGAGATCTTGAAGAGGCGCTGTATAAATTTTGATTGATTGATTGAACTATAGAACTCAGGAAACAAACCAAGTCCGTATGTATACTTGTATAATGTATATGTATCGGGTCAGTAATTAACCACAGTTGAAGAACCTCTCAAAAATATAGATCTTGATGCAGAGTTGCAGACCCATATAAAACAATATCCAACAATCTATCTGAACACAACTCAAGGCGTGGTGGCGTAGTGCTGTAGTTTGCTGCCTTGCTTGCGAAGGGTTGCGGGTTCAAATCCACTTTTTGTATTGTATTGTATTCGTGAATCTATGAAGCGCTTCTCACAGTATTTGCCGTTCAGAAGGGCTATTTACCCTTCAAGCCACTGCACCAGGATCTTGAGAAAGTCCTTGAGCAAATCTGTTACTCAAAATTGCTCTGAGTCGAGACTTAGTACAATGGAAAAGACCCGGAGATACAGAATATTAGATCTAATATCCACACTTCTAGGCACACTCAACCTTCGTTCGTAGTAAATTAGCGTGTTAACTCCAACTGAGCAGTTTGCTCTGCAATTGCGAGCCCCTCTGAGTAGCAGCACTTGGACTTAAAGAGGTGCCATAGAACTCTCAGAAATAAATACATCATGTTAAGTCTTCTTACCTGATTGATGTGTTCATCACCCGTCCACGTGAAGCTGCACATGTCATTGCAACACAGGACGTGCAACGGTGAGTTGTCGAGACTTGACCCAGGAGGGTAGAGCATTAGCATCAGTAGGTCACGGTCTATGTCCTGCTGGTCTTTCGTTGCAATGCGCCGAGCCGTGTCCAAAATGTAGAGAGCCGCTGGGTACGCACGAGAACAGATCGCTTGCATAAACGGAGTGCAACCTTCGGCATTCCTAAAGCATTATCAAGACATCATACACAATACACATTACACAACGTCACGTGTTATTACTCTCACACACAAACAAATAAAACTAGTAAGTTTGTCATTTATTAACTGCCAAAGGACCTGGAATTGTACATGAAGGCATTTGCTCATTTTCCTTACCCTGTCAAAGTTAACTATTAGTCATGAGCCCTGACATGTAGCCTTACAAGCTGAATGCTACACCAATCGGCACTCAATCATCTGTTCTTCTTTTACAATGACGACATCAGTCAGCTCTACCATGGAAACTGTCAGGCGTAGATATACATTGCTCTACTTTGTTACCAGCAACTATGCCAAGCACACCAACGGTCATCAGTATTTTCACTCTCTTATGATACAATAGAACAAAACAGTACATACCGAGCCTTAAGCAAGTCAAGAAGATGGACCTGGAGCAAAGGCGTCTCACAGAGTAGCTTCAGTATCTGAATCGCATTAGCCTTGCGATCTTTTTCCTCAGCTTTTGCTGATGGCGGCAGCGGGTACCCGGGCGGGGCTCCACTTGTCGATGCCTGCCCCACCATGCCTGGATTGGGAAGTGAATTGCTTGCTGTTGTTCGCGAGAGACTCGCACCACTCCCACCTGCCAAAGAAAAGTGCATCCTTGCTGAGATTAGCAATGGGAAAAAAGATTAGGTAATTAAAATTAGATAATCTGAAAACACTGATCATAACTGTAAAAACCAAACAACTACATAAGTAAATTACTGAAAAACTACGACCAAAAAGTTTAACTACAAACACTAACAAAAGAAAAATACACAATTTTATTGAACTGGCAATCACTGATTAGAAAAGAAACGTCAACACTTAAAAATTGCTGTTCTAGGGCATTGCTGGGTTAGAAGCCTGGACAGAGTTACTTGAAATTTCTTGCTACAAGTTTATAATGAACACGGTGTACATACGGCTGTATGAAATATTACATCACACAAGACTATGAACGCACACAGCTTTCACTGCCAAGTATGGCGATGACGTGATGTGCATAAGCTGCACTTTGGCTCAGAAAACAAACGATTAGACCACTTCTCAGCACATAATTCTCATATTAAACTTAAACTGAATAGAAGTAATTTTAAACTCTTTCAAACTCTTCTAATATCTTCTTATAATCAGCGGCGATATGATTGCAAGCAAAAATATGATTCGATAAGCAGCAAAATGAACTAAGACTAACTCTAAGTCAAAACTTCAGCAGATGATTCCAATCCTTGCCATTATATTCTATTAAGCAGGATAGTTAGAAGAAACAAATAAAGGTTAGTAAATGGACAAATGTTGGACTTGTTGGTATGTCAATGAACTGGAGAAAATGATTATTGGGAATTCCGGAAGTGAAAGAAAATGCCCGTACTGCCTGTGATGTCAAATCTCTAAACAAACTTCAAGCCATTTTAGAATAAGTCAACACCTGAAAGTTTAAATCAACTCTGATAGACAAGCAATATTTATAGGAAAGAATCAACTACAAATGAATAAAGTAATGACAATTATTATAGTAAATGTTGGGATCAGAAGATATGAAAAGCAATTAGTTCAATTGCAGGCAATATGATATTGTCAAGCACCTTAATTAACAGTCTGAAACGCACAAAATCACAGTAAACTGAATTTCTATTACAGTCCTTGAATAAACAGCTACAAGACAAGAAACTGCAGAATCTAAATTCTACTGTATATAAGATAAAAGAATGTTAATTTTAAACATAACACCCAATTATCACATTTCCAGTTGCAGGTTCTGTGCTTTAGAATGACTTCCTCATACTGTATGTCCACTACTAAAAAACTCTACTGGTACCGTCGATGCTCCTCTGTATCTATAGTTTAATGACACCCTATGACAGCAGGTGTGACACGGTGGCCGAAATCGTAGCGCGCCCGCTTGCGGAGCGGCCAATGCGGGATCGATCCCGTGTAACGACCTTGGGCAAGCTGTTTGCGCAAACGTGCCTCTGTCACCAAGCAGTATAATTTGGTACTGGCGTAAGCTGGGAAGTAAACGGCAAGTCCTGCGATACACCGGCCCCGTGTCCAGGACCTTGGGATTCGTCGATTGCTGGCTCAGGGCCATAGAAAAGGAGATGAGCGCCTCCCAATGGGCCTTAGGCCCGTGGTTGGACTTAACTTTTACTTTGTGACAGCATAGGCCGCTGCCCCGACAGAAATCAGTTTGGTATATTACAGCCCTTCTTTCTTGTAGTTCTCTTCCTTTAAGTAGGTTCCAATGTATGACATCTCCACTCTATAATGCTCTATTCCATGCTTCTCTAAAAACTGTGCCTATTCACTGGGGATGATTTGGAAAAGAGTCTGAGTAGTTTTCTATATCAACTCTGGCTTAAACAAATTTAATCAGATCATGCTTGAATTGTAATTCAGAATTCACTGGACACAGAAACAAAATACAGACACATCACTAATTCACTATACAATAAATAGTCTGATTAAGAAAATCTGATTTGTGAGACTTCCACATCGATCAGGTCTAGTAAGTATACACCATTCACAGGATACAACGCATTCACAGGATACAACGTTTGCAGCAAGAAAACCTAAGCAGTTTCAGCATACATGGAGGACATGCTTGAAATATCCCGCTTTAACAGCAGTGAAGATCCGAAAGAGAGACGAACAAGCAGTTGGAGCATAATCAAAGTGGTATCGACCTTTGCCTTGATAGACGGCCAAGCGAAGCTGTAATAACGAAGATCATGACGGTAACCCGAAGAAACGGGACACCACAAAGCAAAGCTTTCATCACCAGCTAAAGAGCGTTGCAAATGTTAATGTGAGAACATTACACAGATTGATATGTTCCTGAGGATCTGGCGGCCAAGACAAAGTAGAAATGACAATTTCCTCACGGTCTGGATCCCGAGTGTCTAGTCCGCTGACGGCACGCGCCGCTGATGACGCACAGCGCATCATCTCACGCAGGCCGAGGCTTCTGGACGTATGGCGTTCCAGTTGGTCGGTGGCACGCGTGTGGATCGTGGCCAGTACGTCAGCCGGATTGATCGTATCAAGGGCGCAGTCAAATGAACCACTGCCGGCTGGGTTGATCTCTAGAAATTCAGGCCAGATCAGCAGAAAATTCAGGTCAGATCAGATACATAAATTTAAAGTGGCATAATTTTGAGCAATGTCCATACCTGGTAATAAAGTAGACACAAGTTCCAAGGAAAGATTGAAATTGCGCGTAGAAAATCTAGACTGAAATGCTCAATTTTTTGCAAGAATCTTCAATGCATTTACAAAACAGATTTTCAGAAAGCAGAAGCTTTTCACTAGGTACAATAATACAAAATGTTACGCAGTAAGAAATTAGTTGTTGACAGGTGATGGGATACAGTGATTGCTGGATACTTGAAAGGTTACCCTAGCCTTCAAAATAAAAATTTCTTCTTGACCTGTGATTTATTCTCAAGAATAAATAATTCCTATGGTAGGTGCAAGTTCTGTTTTGCTGTTAACTAGAATTTTTTTATCCTGATAAGAAACAGACAATTTTCACAAATTACTTACGATTTAATAATTGCCTAAATGTGTAAACACAATTTTTTTTCAAATCAGTTATTACCAGTTTCGTTATCTTTGTTAGTCAACGGTGCACACATGGCAATGCACGTGTGGATGATGTTACGATTGCCATCACAGCGCTCTGCCAACAAACTGTCAATACCCTTCTCTCGTACATTTGCATCTGAAAATTACGACAACAAACGTTCCAGTGTATGTTGTCAGAATAAACTAAGACTATATAAAAAAAAATCAAATAATGATAAGCAACGTAAAGCAATTACAAATAATTCAAAATACTATTTGAGTATCTATATTTCTATGTCTCTCATCGCAATGGTTTTCACCTATATGTGTCTGAAAAAAAGCATAAAACTCAACACAGACGATTGAGAGAAAGTTAAATTTACTGTTCAAGTTCTGATTTAAGAAACTTTTTAAAAACTGAGTTTCCAAACCTTTCCACTTCATAGTATAACATTCATTCATGACTTTCTTCAAGTCCTATGTCAGGTCTATTTCCACATATGGTTTGACAGTAAAGAAGTAATACAAAATCAGTTCTCCAATTCCTCTAAAAATAGAAAGTAACAAACACTTACTCTCTTCATTCTCAATGGACAAGACTAGACTTTTCACCTTTTCCACATCAGTTCGAAGAATCAGTGGAATCAACGGCTGAGGCTATCAAATCAAAATTAGCCATACACTTATAATGAGTTCCTGTAAAAATAATTTAATAAGACATATAAAACATTGGAATTATGGCACCCAAGAGATAGCTAACTGATTTGAATCAGTGCCACTTGTAACATTTATTTAGTGGTGAAGGTCGCCACCTTGCAACCGAAGGGTTGCAGGTTCGAATCCCATCCGCCGCGTATGGACCTTGAGCAAGTCCGTCACTCACAATTGCTCGATGCACTTCGACTCCGACACACCTCCGGGCTGTAGTTGGGGCTGCCTTTGAGTAGTAAACGGACTTTAAAGGGCAGCATAGAAATGTATGAATAAATAAATAAACCTTATATTTGGTTTCAATCTAAATCAATGAGAGCCATAAGGAAACCTATACAAGTACCAATTGTTATGTCCAAGCACACTGGTTTTTGGTAATCAGCTACTATATCTGGCTTGTATGTTTCCGAGCGAGTTAGGGCAAGATAATCTCGTAAATTTAAGCACTTGCAATTTTAAATGCAAGGCAAGGCATTTTACGGATCACTGGAAGAAAGATTTCAATTTGTCTAATGCCTATTGTGTTGTTGGTCAGAGCATTGAATGAATGCATGAAACACAACAACTGTGTTTCATGCAGAAGTTACGCACTGTTTAAGATCTGTTCCCAACAACTCTGTATACGTTAACAAGTCTGTATTATGAAAATTAGCGTCACACTTGTAGCATGAAAGCAGTTTCAGTTAGCATACAGCACTGCATACCTCAAGAACAAGGGCAACAACAGCCACCCTATTCTTTGATGTAGGAGCAACATTTTGAAGTGACTGAATGCCCATGCCAAGGCTGTGAAGTGGAACCATATCGAGCCACAAGGGGTCACGAATTCCTTCCAGACAGTCCTTAGCCATCGGATAGATTGCTCCATTGCCATCTCTTAGGATGACTGGAGCCAAATGCTGCCAAACACAGATACAAAAACAGCATGCATTGCATTGAATGCACAGTTGCACTCTCAGATTATATACGATATCAATAATAAAAACACAACTGAATAAAAAGAAATTAAAATAATACAGATAAAAACAATCACTTGCACTACTGTCCTGTTGCCATTTATCTCATCTCAAAAGCAAAAAAAACTAAACAACAAAATTTACTATAAACTATGTTTTACAGTCAAATACAGGAGTGAAGGTACAATCTATTTTGACAAGTACTATTACCCACTATGCGAATAATGCCACGTCACAATTTATAGAACTCTTGAAATGCCAATTTAAGAAACAAGCATGTACTACGAATGACTGGAAACTCTACAATCAAATAAATTTCCCAGCCTCAAGGTCATACTGACAATGATCTAAGTATTCAGTTCTGACATTGCCATGCATTGAAGATTCTACATCATTAAGTTACCTGCCAACCAAAGCATACCTCTCCGCAGTTGTGCAGCATCACGTCTCTGTCATTCCTGCCGAGGAATGCTTGAGCATCAGTTGGGAAAAGACACTCCTGCTCCACCTTACAGGTGCTCAAGTTATAGTAAACGTACGTCAGACGATTGCCCTGACAGTTAACCAAATGTATACCTGAAACAATAAAACCGTTATCATCATTAAGCAGCACTACTACTTACTAACAAGACATCAACTGACGGTGCAAACCAATTTAAGTGAAGGATTTGCTCCACATCTCTACATAACAACCATCTTAGTGGAGGTTCCAACGTTCAAACTAGTGGAGGCTCCAACTATTATGTACTGTATATTGTACTGTATAAAGTGCATGCCCTCCAAGTACCACAAAAGCACTGATATATGATGATAACTATTCTTACAAGTCTTGAATAAATGTGATATTAACAAATGTGAACAACTGCAGTGATGCACTCATTGAATAAAATCACTACATTCAACTTAAAAGAACTTGGGAGTAAAAATGCAGATTTTAATGCAAGTTCCCATCAGAAATACACATTACACACCTGTAAGCAATTTGTCTAGAATTAGCATACCACAATCTCCCTATAAGTGTTTTTATCCAAATCTTAGATACAGATGATGTAAATGAGTTTAGATGTGGTTAAATTAACTCTCTGATGCCTGTCCTTTACTGTGTTATATCAGAATGAACATATTACAAGGTGGCTGTGACACATGTCGTTTTCCTAACAGACTAGCTTGCACAAAAATGATGTACAGACCTTGCGTGTCAACAGTCACAGCCAATATCCGTCCAGTCTCTGGAATGGAAATCTTCCTTGGGGTTTTCTGGAAGCAGTCTGGTACTTTTGGAGCATTTGACCCCTTGATAACCTGAAGGTCATCCTTCCGTAAGATGCGACAGTCTGACAGAAGCGACGAAGGATCATCCTTGCCAGATGACATTGGAAGGTCACAGTCCTTACCCTGAAACTTGACCACCGCATAAGCACCATCCACCTAACAGGAAGAAATTCAGGAATTATAATTCTAGTCCATATAGTGAGACATCCACTGTGCACACTGCGCATGCCTTGCTAATAGGATCTGTTGAGCACACTGAAGGCCTGGATCGCACAACACTCTCACTAACAAGAATCTAATGCAAAAATATCATTAAGTAAATATTCTAACTGCAAAATACCACACAATCTACTTTCAGTGTATTTGCACCTGTAGTCTACACACAAGATCTTATAATATCTACATCACTGAAAAGCTGTATGTATAAGCAGATAACAACAATCAGATTGTCAACGGGAGGGGGTTGATGTAATGGATCACACGCTGGCACGAAGGGCTTACGATCCACATTCGATACAGGTACGACCCCTTCACATAGACTACGCCTTTATCTGCTTGGTGACAGTGTTGTACAATGAGATGTAGAATGAATGGGCACCATGCACGGCTGCCAATGGCTAAATTCGACTTCGCTCATGCACAATTTGTAATCATACTGCGGTCTATTAGTATAAATGTCAATAAACATTAAACAAATATCACAATTAGTTTTTACCTGAAAATGCAGGCTCTCCATTAAGACCTCTCACCTTAAGAACCTTTCCAACAGGAACCGTTTTGATGTCTTCGATGAAGACGACATCCTTCAGCGGCCACTCCTCTTCATCCTTCTTCTCTGGCTCATTTGTCAATGTTGGCTGTCTCTTTCTCTCTAAAATAACAACAGAGATTTGACAAATTTAAACTCATCCCCGCACCAAACACATACAAACTAGAGGTTCACTCAACTTCGTGATTATAACATGTAAGATTTCATCACCAGTCCGTCGCCTATCTGAATATAGAAATTCGTTAAAAAGGCACTCTATTAGTCCGCAATAAATGCTAATACAGGTAACAAGTGTAAGAACAATTTTATCATTGCCTATGAGTTAGTTCACTGGAAGAATAACTGCTTAGGCAGCCTGCAAACAACACAGAGTCAAAAAGGTTCGACAGCTCTGGCTTGCCCTTTCATACTGAAGTCACAGGGAAGTGCAACAGCTAAACACAAAATTCACTAAGTTTATTCAAGCAAGATAAAGAGCAATTTATCTTACTAAGCGAAGCCGGACTGACAAGAGATGGACCGCTGTGATCACTGCAAGTAGAGGAGGCAGGAGAAGGTGGTGGAGGCATGTCTGGCTTGAAAGTCTCACAGGTTCTCGGCTGAACTGGTTCAGTTTTCGGTTCAGCTTTTGGCTCACTGCCAAGAGCAATAGAAAAATTAGAAATCAACTACAAAGGCAGAATATACACAAATTTAATCACATTTCAAATTAGAAGCTGTTCCTTCAAAATAGTTTCTCGCATTAAGGCCTTAAAATGGGAGGCACCACAACAATTCAGCCTTATTTTCATTGTTTCACGTCTCACCATACACAGAAAGGTAAGAAATTTGCCAGTCCAGTGTCCATTCTACCACCCCATTCCTTACAAGTGTCAAGAAATTTTCTAAACCATTTTTCTACCATCCCATTTTCTGAGGGTATAACGTTTTGTAAGTCATGCTAATGCTAGTCTCCTATTATCCCCATTATTTGAAGGATCATGAGTATTTGTAAGCATTCTACGATCAAAATCTGTGAAGGGCATGAATATGACATGAAATTATCTTAGTCTAATTATCCCAGTTGTCAAACACCCCATTCTGTGGAAAGGTACAAAATTCTTAATCAATCCCACTTTTCTTGGAAATCACAAAAGATTTAAACAGACAGTACCACTCAAAACAAACACAAGACAGTATAATTTCTTATATGAGCAATGGACAATTAAATGAGTTACTCAGAATGTTAGTGAACACTACAACACTGCACGGCCCCGACAACCTGTCGACAAGCTACATTATATACAGTGGTTCATACCAGAGGGCAAAGATGGCCTGCATATTGCCAATTAAAAGGCTTAGTTTTGGAGAAAATAAAAACAGTCTAGATTGTTCCTTCCTCAACTCAACTTCTAAACTTCAAAACCAGGTCAACTGACATTCGTATTACGTTTTGGAATGTTTCTAAGCTAGGAACAACAATCACATACATCTTTCTCTTCTTGCTTTCTGGTGGTTGGCTATGGTAAAGCTCACTTCCTTCCCTGTGGATGAATAAAATGCTAAAACCATAACTGAAGCACAAGATAAAAGCATGAGCTCGGAGCACAACCTAAAGGCCACACCCGATATCCACAATGCATTACATCAGTTCGGTAAACACTGCAAGTCTTCATACTACTTATATAAGTTTGACACTATAATCAGTAAATAAAAAACTTAGCAAGACCTATAAAGATTCATAAAGCACCTCTGAATTGCTCTGCTGAGAGAGGCGCTTTATAAATCAAAATAGATAGATAGATAAAATAATACGAAAAAGTTTTAAACATGTCTGTCTTAGTTTGTAACCTCAATCCTACCTTCTACTATCACAGCCATAAAAAAAAGTCAATACAAATGAGACATTGAAATGCATAAGCAAAACCAAAGGCAGGACTTAACTGTCCGTAAGTCCTGCCTTTGTTTTGCTTATAGCATATTATTTTCGCTGTGCTTTTCAATCATGTAATTAAAAGTTTGAAAAAGAGAGAACTATAGATACATATTCTAAACAATAATACTCGATCTTTCGATCGGTCGGTGATGCGGTGTCCGTGGCTAACGCTCTAAAAATAGCTCC